>PVHY01008260.1:0-62658 GCA_004024945.1 Uropsilus gracilis
AAAAAAAAAAAAAAAAAGAATCTAGAAGGGAGGGGGAGTTCTCTGTGCCTAAATTAAAAACACTGATTTGGTAATATAAAATGATCCCCTACTATTATTATTATTATTCTATTTGAGTTTCTTACACAGTACTCATTCATTTAAGAAACATTTTTGAATGCCTGGACTATGCCAGGCAATTATCTAGTTGCTGTGAATTCAACACTGAATAATACAAAAATTCCTGAGTCCCTGGAACTTACATTTCTTGTTTTCTATCTGCTTTCTTCTTAATGATTTTGTTTTCAAGTTAGATTTTTCTAATTATAATTTCTGTAATATATAATGTCTTTACATAATATGCTGCTTTGTCATTTAAATAGGTCTTTTTTATTGTGTGTAATATGTATTATACATATATTATATAATTCAGAAACACATTCTTAACAATATTTTTCATTTAAGAAAAAATTTAATTACATACATATAACTTATTTACAATTCATGTTCTGTTAATAGATACCTCTATTCTTTATTACTTATTGTAATTCTTGTCTGGTGGAATATGTGTGCAACTTTGCTTGCTTTTAATCACTAGTGTTTTGAGGACTTTAAGGCTTTCAATTTACTGATTTTTTAAAGCATATGTAGACTCCATATTTCCTTAAATATCATGGACAACAAAATTAACTCTCCTCTGAGCCCCAAGTGTTTATTTCATTTCTTCAAGATTGGAACAGTACACAGCTGTCTTTGAGTCATACATAAGATGATCCAGATTGCTGTTTTAAACTTTCATTTCTGTATTATTCCCTCTTCAATTTAATGCTGTCCATTGCAGAAAGCTTTCACTTTACTTTTAATGTACACATTATTGGAAAAGTTTGTCAGAAATGTCTAGATTTATCCTACATCTAAACTCAAAGCTAATTTCAAACTATATAAAGCAGAATCTGTTCACTTGTATTTGTGAATTTTTATGCACCTTCCTGTCAGCACAAATAAGTTACTTAGGACATGTTTTTTCTTGGTGTTTGAAAATTATAGAATAATTTTCTGTTGGATAACTTTTCACTGTTGAAATTTGAGGTTGGACAGTTCAGAAATTGTTGAATTATGGATGATTCCTCTCAAAGATTTTCATTATAATGTGTCATTCGGTAATTCATTTTTTGCAAATAATGGTGAGTTTGTGTTATACCTTTCATCCACCTCGGATGCATTTATATAATTATATTTGTTTATCTATTTTTCAATCACAAGGAATGTAAGACTGTCTCATAAATTATTTTTCTTGAATCATGGAAAGCTTTCGATATCAGCTCTCTGAAATTTTGCAAACCCCCTGAAAATTTTTTGAGAGTGTCAACTTTTTAAAAGAGAAATTCTTATCCTATTTATCTTGTTGTCTTATGGCCCAGCATGATAACAGACAAAAAGCTGCCCCTAATACAGGATTGATTCATACTTCTAGTATATCTTTGGTCACTATTTCTGTCCTTTTAAAAAAGAAAAATACTGGTATACTTGGATAGCCACTTGTTACTTTTTGTAACTTTCTTTTAAATAGAATTTTAAATCTCTTTCAGGACTTCACATGACTCATTTAATTTCTACATTATTTTTTTTCCAGTGTGAATTTACATCTTCAATGTGGATTTTAGTTCTGTTTAGCATTTTCAGTTCCATCAGTTTTGCTTACTCCTTAATGTAGAGATTATTCTCCTGTAAGTATATTCTTTATTTTAATCATATCCTAACATATCTCCAAGGCTGTACCTATTTACTATAAACAGGGATTGCTAGTCCTTAATTTCTAATACTGTAAGATTGTCTTTCTCTACACCCTATGACTAGTAGATAATTGAATGAATGATGGTGTGTCTATGATATTGATCTCACTATTTTCATTGTGTGGAAATCAAAGTTTTGACTTGTAAATATAAACTGACTAAACATAATCTACAATGATACTGATGTCTTTCACCCCAATCCAGGGTCATAGCTGCCATCGCACCCAAAAGAAATCCATAGAAGATGAATTCAAGTAAATAAAGACCTTAGTGAAACTCAAGCAGGCTATTAAAACCATTTTATAAAAGTAGCTCCTTTATTTTATGATGTCTGTATTTCGATGAAATACTATATCTGATGGAAAATTTGCCATATTCAAATACTCCCAAATTTATAAATTTAGGAAAAATTGTATAATTTTCTATGCTAGTTTTATGAATAAGGTATGGAGAAGTAAACTGACATTTAGTAGTTTTTGAAAAACTGCTGTGTTTTCAATTTTTCGTATAGCAGGTGCATATTCTATTCAGACATTTAAAATCGAGGGTGGAGAAAAAATAAAACCTAGGGTGTTTGTGGTAGAATTAAAATTGTTTCACATAATTAGGTCTACTGGATGGTAGTTCAAAGAAAACAAATCTGGCTCAAGTTTCTGGAAGGATTTTTTTTAAAAAGAATATTTTGGAACCTAGTCAGTTCTAATAATTGCTTGGCTAGTAATACAAGTAAATTTTTATGAACATGTCTTGCAAATTAATTTCACTCACTTCACAGCTTCAACAGATTTAGGGATATCATTCAAATGCTACCAGTTTATTATGTAAACACAAATTCAGAATTCTACAAATATATCTCTGAAGACATTTCTGAAGGTATTAAGATCCTTTGAATCTGAGGATAATATCTCATCCCTTGAAACTTTTCTGGCATCGGATTAAAATGCAATAAACAAAACCTAAACCTTCTGTGGGTACTGAGGTTTCAAAAACATGACAAATATATTTCTCTCCTTTTAGTAATGTGTAAGTAGGGAAATGAAGAGAGCAAATATTTTTTAACTAGAACAACTAATTGTTAAGAAAATATGTTTACAAATGTTTTTGAAGCATCCTGTTTAGGATAAAAGTGAAGGATCACAGGATACAATGATAAATTGCTCAATATCATGCCAGAACATTCAAACTCAACTCCATTGTTGAGTAGATGTATCATCTCAGGTAAATGAATTAAGTCACATGACTCAGTCTCCACGTCTGCAAAATGGGAGTGTTCTGACATTGCAGCGTATTTATGAAAACTAAATGAGCAAATCCCTACAAAACACTGATATGAAAATGCATTCTTATACATAGGTAATACTCAATAAATGCTGTACATTTTTCTTATTGCAATTACAAGCTTGATAGTGTAACTGGCTTCTGTAGAAGCAACAATGAAGGAGCCATAAGAAGCCACTATACTACACCCCTCATGGCCATGGTGATGTTCTTTTCTGTTCCTTCAGAGGATGCTTATAATATCAGTGCCTGATGGAGGCCCAGTGATCATTTTAAACTCATATTGCAGTGGGAAGCAATTGTTTCAGAAATATCATCCATCGTCGTTGATTGACAGCCCAGCACATCTCACGAGACCCAAGTTTGAAGATGATCTCCTCCTATCTACATGTACCCGTGTTTCTTCCTGAGGACTGATTATCAACTCTGCTCTCCTCCTAAAAGCGTGCCACTGCTAATACAAAGTTCCCTGTCTGCAAACAGTGACGATCCATCTACTTTCTGAGTGGAGAACAATGCAATCTAGCCTATGCTGGTAACAGCAGAGAGGATCATTAAAAATGATAATGAAAATTGATTCAACATTTCCTCTTTACAGTTTATCAACTACGAGGATTGACTTGAGAAATGCTCCCTGGTATGAGATAGCACAGTGGGCAATATTTCATATAAATTGATGGAGCTAATTGCAATTAAAAAAATTGAGAATAATTTTAAATGCTCGACGGAAGATTAGAAGGAGAGGCCATCTTTTATGTCAACACCTATCTATTGGCAGTAGTGACTAGAATTTCTGAGAAGAGTTGTGAATTAGATTGGGTCAAGTGTCTAGAGATTCGTGACTGATACCTGCCACAGGTTAATGGAATGACAGCGTAGGCACCATCTCATCAAATCTATAAATACACTTGTTTGCCAAGACAGTCATTGACTGAAATAGTTAGAGGAAAAGTTTATTGTATAGTTAAAGTGAAGAATCAAACTTGGAAAGCAGTCTGACAGGTTTTAAGTTGAGTTCCTTTTATTTTATAACCAAAACTTTTATTTTATAACCAAAACTCCCCTGACCTCAACATTAGGACTAACTGGTATTAAACCCTAATTACCCTTTGTTTTGTCTTCCTTAGTGCCTACTTGTGATTAACCTCTAACTGGCAATGAATGCATTTTGGTCCAACTGCATTTCGAGAAATTTGGAAATTGATTGGAATGTTTCTAATGATAATTATTTGTTTCTTTGAGATTAACACCAAAACCAATAGCTGCTGTTAGTTACTGACTGATAACACTAAAGAAACACTCCCTGTCCAGAAAATCAACCACTATTACACTCTACCCAGGGGTCTGGAAACTCCTCAGACTTGGAAAGGTGCAGCACACCCCCATCCCCTTCACATTCTGCACCCCCCCTCCAAGACTCTCCCTCCTTATATAATCACAGCACACCCACCACTCACAGAGCCAGATTTTAGGGTTTTAATCTGCAGAGTCCGGTGTTGACATCTCCAATGAAATCTCTATAAGAAGACATTCTTGTGTTTCAGAGTTTGACTTGCTGGTGACAGGTGCAAGACCTGATTTCACAGCTTGAGATTTCACTATGTGAGAAATGGCTCAACCATTGCTAGTTTATCTTTAATTTATATTAAAGAGTTTGCGGGGCGGGGAGTCACCCAGCACCCATCGGGGTTATTCCAGGACTGGGTGAGTCATCAAAACAGCATCAGACAGGTTATGAAAGGGGAAAAAAGAGACTAAATCAACTACATATGGAGAATCTGAAGAGCTATGAATTCTAAAGACTAACAGAGAAGACCAGGGATAGTTTTCTTGCATTTTAGGACATGGAACATCAGTGAGAGGGACAAGAAGGGGGTGCGCTCACACTTCCTGGATTAAAAGTGAGATTTTTACAACTTTACTGATAAAACTACATTTTCTAGCTCCTAAAGGGGGGGGCAGTGATTCCTTATTTAATTGGAGAAGAACAGATGCCTTGGACATATTGCACTGATCTTTTCTTTGATCAGGAAAGGATGAAGGACTTGGGCAAGAACAGGATCTTCTCTTATTCGTCAGAGATTTCACTGCTCTTGTGCAAAAAAGCCCATATTTAAGTGATGGTGGAAGATGTCCTGCAGTTCATAGGGACTTGGCTATCGGCTAGTCCCCTTACCCATTTGACAAGAGGCTGACTTTGTGTCCGTTGGGAGAAATCTGACAGTTGGGGGAGTGGAAGCTGACCCCATAATATCAACGAGTCATAGATGCAAAAATACACTTACCAGCAAGGGAGGGGGTGGAGAGGCAGGGTAGAGTCAGGGAAGTGATGAGCACCAGAGATTAAGATAATGGTTCATGGGTGACATGGTGGTGGGAGAACTTTGGAGTATACACTGATTTAATATGTGCTTGTGTGCATGTGTGAAATCAATTTAAAAAAATGAAATGCCAATTGTGAAGTTGCCATCAAAACTAATTTGGATTTTATTCAGACAGTGAAATTTTAAAAGAATTATGGCAAAATAAGCATAAAATGGCTACTATTGATGCAGAGGCCATCCAAATGAGGGTCTCTACCCAGACATTCTGTTATCCCGTGTGCCTGACATTCCGTTTTCTCCTTTTCTTCTTCCTCCCATCCTGAATCACATATCAGTGCAAGGCATTCCACCATTAACCCCCTCACACTTTCCAAACATGTGTAAGTGCTAAGGTATGAAAAACCCTGCTTTGCCAAGCACTTGCCAGGGTGAAGTAAAAGCATGTTTCCTTCAAATTCTCCAAGTTACACTTGGTTCTTCTGCCATCAAATGGGTCCAAGTTCTGGAACAGAGTAGGCAGTCGTCCAGTGCATATTGTGAAAATCTCATTACCTCCTATCTCCTACGAGTAGCTACTCCCTTAGTCTCAGGGCTGGCACAAATTTATGGACACAAGAGGGAATAATAGTGGGAGGAGCGGGAGGGAGCAATATAGCGTTTTCCTGGGAATTTGCTAAGGAACTAGCAAATTGAATCTAGCATTAAAGAAAAAGGAGAACAACCACTTTTCTCCCTTCAGTCAATCTTCCCTCGGGGCTTCCTGCTAGACAAATCCAGGCGTCTGGAGGACAAGGAAGTAAATTAATACAATCCATAAAAGTCTGCTACAGGTCAGCAATTGAAGGGAGAGCAATGTTAAGAAGTGGAGGACTTGAAGAATAAATGGAAGATTTAACAAGTCCAAGGAGGGAGGTGGATATCGCATTAGCAGATATCAAGATTTATAATGCAGCTGTGATAATTAAACAATACCAGTTCAGGAGCAAGTGCCAGGGACAAGCCAACCCCCAAATAAGAAAGTAAATGTGTCAGCAGATGTTTCAAATGAAACATCTGAAATATTCCTGAAGATTTTCCTATGTGTTTTATAAACATTTGATTTACTTCGAATGTGCAAATAGGGTCTAAATATGATATATGTACATTTGCAAACAATATATTAAAGAGGAAAAATTAATGGAATATATAATGTGAAGAATAACCTAGTTTAATAAAATTAATTCATATAATTCTCCTTGTGTGCAAGTAATGTACCGAGACTCTCCTATAATAATAATAATAAACAAAAAAAACTATCATGGAAAGTGGTATTGTAACCAGGGGCTGATGAGGGATGCAGCTGGGAAGGAGCAGCTATAAGGAGAAATTGCCCGGATGATGGACGCCTTGAAGGCAAGTGAGGAAAAAAGCCCTGTGGGTGGAGTCTGGCAGGAGATGATAAAAAGCTGCAAAAAACAACCTGGAGAAACTCTATCTCAGCCTGGAAGGTTGGTACCTCAGGATTTAGCCAGTCTGGGGCCATAAGATTTGGCCATATATATATATAGGAAACACAAATATGGGTCTTTGGCATGGGAGTTGGAATCTGGACCTCTGGAAAAGTGAGGGTAGCTTGCTGGAAAATTTGGGATCTGTGTATGTTGGAAACCTTGCACCTGAGAATTTTAGAACCTGTGTATTTCCAACAAGAGGACAGTTTGCCAGGAAAATGGAACTTTGTATGAAATACCTCCTTCAGGTCTGGAATGGCGAGAAGATGCCATCTTGGAAATATGTTAGGACTTTGGAACTGGACAGTAACTGGGGTAAGAGAACTGGACATTCATGGCCTCAGGGACACTCATGGTCTCAGTTCCCCCTTTTACAAATAAACTTGTTATTGTTGTTTTGAGTAGTCTTGAAATTGTGCCAATGGGTGCAGAGTCCAGAGAATGATGGGTTTAGCTATCAACTTCTCTCCTTGTTTTGGTGCCTTTTTGCACCACTTTCAGGATCCTAAGACGAACTATTTTCAAATAGTCTTCCCTCATGCAAAGTAAATCATCAAAAAGTGGAGCTGCTAACATTTAAACATTTCTTCTGTGTGTTTTCAGTAGTTGAAAGAAAAGTCTTGACTTTCTCCTTATTAACTCTCTTGTTTCTCTTTCTTAAAAAGCATGGTTTTTAGTATGCCTTCTTTGATCCTCCTTTCTTACACAAAATGAGGCAATCTAGGTGAAATCCATTGCAAGCCATAAGAATTGCCCCAAGTCCTGTTTGAATGGGTGGACTAAAGTCTTTTCTAGTTCAACTCCTTGAACCCTTTGGTAGATTCTTTTTCCGGGGGAGGGGGGAGGGGCTGTTATAATAACACAAGAAATGTGACCACTCGGAGCTGGCAGCTAGAGGTGCACTGAGTCTTCATGATTTCATGAAGAGTCCATTTAAAAATCACTCCCTGTCCATTTGAGAAACACAGTCCTTGGGTGAGAGTGACCTCCTGCCAGTTTTACAAGATTTCATCTCCACAGGGCAGAAAAAGGATTTACAATTACAAGCTTCCAAAGTAAATGCTCTAAGAAATAGGAAGTTGAGGCCCGCTCTCCTGCCTGCCTATGACTATGCAGCTATCTCTCTTCTTTCTCCTTTTCCTAATAAAGCTGTCCTTTCAAAATGTGAAAAAAGAAAAAGAAAAGAAATAGGAGGTCAGGGATCTGGAGTCAAAGGAATAACTAGTTTATTCAAGCTGAATGGAAGCATAAGGCTATCTCGGTTTGTCTGTTCCTGATATAATCTGATTTCTGGAGGGAATTACTTCTCTGAATCTCCTTGATTATGAGCTTGTTTTAAAACCAAAATCCATCTTAATCACTTGTGCCCTTCCCTCCCCCAACTCACTGTTGATAAGTTGATGGGAGAATCTTGGGGTAGACAATGATGTAATATATATGATATATATGTGTATATGTACATGTGTCTACATGTATCTACATATATACATACAGGCCAAATACACACAGCTATGCATATATAATCACATATGTGTATGTACACATGCAATATATGTATATGCACATATACATGTGATCAATAAATATATACACATATATGTGCAATCAATAAAAAAACCTCAAATTCAACTGCTTATCAAAATATGCACAGTGAGTGGTCATTTTTAAGCACAATCTCCCATCACTCTTTTTATTTGTATTTGAGAATCTATTTCTGCTCTTCACACCTGTTACATTAGTTAGCTGTTCCCTAATTACAATGCAAATGACATGCAAATTGACAAAGAAATGAAACTGCGAATGCGACTACATATGGTGGCCTTCCTAAAGCTAATGACAGTACATGTCACACACACAATGGTCAGGCCAATCCTGATGAGAAATTGCAAGGTGTGAGACCCTCACAGGTGTTTCCAAATAAAGTGATTTCAATATCAAATTATTGGAGAAAACAATTTGAATAAATAGGAGCATTCATAAATACTTTTGTACAGCATCTTTCATTGGAATAATGCAGCAAAAGCAGAATGAGTTCTGTTAGGAGTGACAGCCGGTCAAGTTGATATTGGGCAGATGAATTCATTTGGTAAATTCAGTTGTTGCCATGATGAATGGAATTTTTTAAAAATGAAAACAAATACTTCTTAGTTTGTTTTACTTGCTGCACAAAGTCCTAATGGATCCTGTTTTTCATTTAATTATGCTTGACTGCTTTCTACCCTAAGTGAATTCACTTTGATGAACTTTTCCCATTGATCAGTTATTTCAGCATCTTTTATAGACATGTTCAATCCCTAGCTTCTGCCTTAACTTCAGACCTGATATTCATATTCCCTTTTGTCTGTTTCTCTTCCAAATTTAGAAGTGTCATTCCTTTTGGTGCATTGCATTGATATTTTGTCAATAAATAGATCATCTTCATCTTTCTGGTCTAATTTTCCTGAAATGTGTTATTCCTTTATTAAATTCTGACTTTACTTAGTGCTTTCCTAAAGCCTAAACTATAGAATGAGTAGAGCACACATTCTAGTTTCAAGAAAAACAAAAATAACTGATATCTCCAAGCAGTATGAGAAGGAAATGCTGTGATAGAGGCATCTCTTTCAAAGGGGGGGGGGGGGCATTGCAACATAATGAAGAGACACCATTTCTCCACACCTTTTACATGCAGCCACCTTGGGTAATTCCCTAGGCTCTCATGAACTGCATTTCCTGAAAGGAGGCAGCTGAAAAGAAGCAAGGTGGATCTATAAATTGAGGTAGAGTGAAAGGAGGTGAGGGAGATATTTGGAAGACACTTGAAGAAGAGACATATGAGTGAGAAACGTGGACATGCTGTCCATCCATGGCAGAGATCGTGGCATCCATTATCTTGACCTCATGTGGCTTGCATGGGACAATTTGAATAGTAGGTCCCTCTTCTGCCCTAGATCTCCAGGAGCTGCCTAGTCTCTTTCTCTCTGTGGGTCCCAGCCAGAAGGTGTCTTTTGCTCCTGGCAAACACTCAGGTCTGCATTTCCTTGCACTGGGCTGAGTCTGTTTTGCTGGGTACTTGCCTGTGAGGGGATGGGTCATTTTTGAAACTTTACTGGCTGTTTTTCATTTGAAGCCCTTTCTCCTCTCCATGCATAACCTTTAAAGATCTTTGATATCGAAGTCTGCTTTTTCTAGTTTTTTGTATGCAGGTGACTGAACACTTTTAGACATGCAATTATACACCTGGTATTTGTGTTTTGGGTTGTATTTTTTAGCTCCTTGAGGTTGAATTTTGACCAAAAGAATATGAACAGAAGATGACTGACGCCCTCCAAGGTTAGTTAGCACTGTCCCTTCCAAATGGGATTATGTTACCTTGTCTCTTTGCTCTTGCCCTCATGGGAGAGAAATGGGAAACAACCTGTATTTCCCCAAAACTAGCTGTCTGTGCTATTCTCAGTTTATACTGTTCCCCACAAACCTATTCTCCATTCTTTTGCTCACTCTAATGCATCATTTGAATCCACCAGGACCACTTCTGACCCCCAGGTGGTCACCAGGCCATCTCTGAACTAAGCACATTTAACCCCTAAGCCTCACAAAGCAGCGGAAACACAGCAGGTAACTGGTAAATGCACTCATTCAACAAACACGCGCACACCGCCACAGAGAACCCAACCCATGTTCCAAAACACGGAAAGAAGAGCCAGTCCAGGTTGGTGGAAGATATGAGTTGAGAAAGAATAAAACTCGGCACAAAGGATAGATTCTGTACAAAAGATGGGATTCAAAGGACAAATTCTGCCAGCAGCAATTCACTAGAGTTCCTCCTTTCTCCCTATCAAAATTTTTTCTCTGCTTAAATCTCTCTCTCTCTCTCTTTCTCTGTGTGTGTGTGTGTTAGTGTGTGTGTGTGGGAGGGTGTGGGGAGGTGGGGCAGGCATGAATACAAATGGTCACTTCCAGAAATACTGGTTTTAACCACAATACCACCACACATTACATGACTCACTCAAGAAAGAAATGGTGTAAAATCACCTGCTGTGTGAAGGCATCAAGAAAAGACATTGAGAATCGTCACTGGTGGGAATTCAAACAAGCAATTACATAAATGGGCTTATCTGTGACATACTCAAGGATTAGGAGAGAGGGGGTGGAATGCACAATTTCTCAGTGGTCTGAATATTGAAGACAAGCATGACATTTGCAAGAAAAATACATATGCTATTGAAATAACAATCAATACTTTCCTCATCTGAAGCAAGTGAACTCACACTTTGGTTAGAACGTTTTTCCCTGGACAAAGCACCTGTACAAAACAGATGCAGTGAACATTTGCCAGTCTATCATATCTGCTGTTTAGGCACTATTCTTAAGACCATCACTGAAGTTAACTTCCTTGGACAGTTTACACACACTTCTTCTCAGAGAGATGTCAAGCTATTATCCCCCAATGTGCACATGATATATTTGACAGTTAGTTTGATGTGTTTGGGATGCATCCATGCCTCACAGCTAAATGTGCACAATTCAATTTGGAGGCCTTAAGTAAGCTCTCTGTGTTTCTGAGAGCTAATTAAAACTTCATTATTAGCACAACAGCATCACCACATTACTGGCTTGATAAGAAACCCAATAACTGACAGCGGGCTGTGTAGTTCTTTCAACTGACACTTATAATTAAGTTGCATGGAACCCACTGGCCTCTTTTTAACAAGAAAACAAAATAGTAAGCATGAAGAACATGATTTACATGGAGGGACAAGTAAAGCCTGGATATTGTCACAGCTTTTCAAAGTTTAAGCTCTCTTTTCCAGCTCTAGAGAGAACTATATCTGAAGCACATAACTTGAAAAATATACTTTTGGGGAGGGTCTATTCATATAGCTACCATTTTTTTCCCTTATGCTATCTGCTCTCCTACACATGGCTGACATACAGTCAAAGAATTCAATTTACCAAAAATGAATCCACTAATTTAAGCTGTCCAAAATGGGAAAGAGAGATAAATGCTAATAAAATTAGTCTCTTTTCTATTGATAAATCCTGAGCAGTGACTTTCAAAATATAAAGAGTGTTTCCAGGCAATTTTTATGCAGACATAATGTTGAGTATCATGGGACTATTGATGAACTTAATATTAACTAGAACTAAGCATGATTAATAATGAAATTCTTTGGGGAACAACAATATGTGATATATCAAGTTCCAACGCCAAAGAATTAAGTTCTTCATTATTTGTTAAAACTTATATATGCTAAAAAATATAGTAGAAAACATGTGGCATTTTTAAGTTTCTCTATGAAAAGAGCTTACTGTCCAGTGGCTTGGGATAATTTTAAATTCAATCATAAATTAGTAATAGCAAAACTTTGCCAAAGTCATTATATTTTGAAATAGTCATTTATTACAAATATTATAATGGTGATATTAAAAGTTAAAGTGATTATCATGGAAATGAAAAGTCAGAAAACAAGCATCAAACAAGAAATTATATATTTTTTATTTTATATTTTCTTCTCAGCAAATATAATTTAAGACCTAATATCAAAATACAACTTTTTTGATTGTCCTTAAATATAATAACTTTCCTTATCTATAGTTACTTATACTAGTCCATCTTTGAGTACTGAGTTAAATTAGCTATGCATGAAATGGTAAGACTAACCAAAATCAGTAAATAAAAATAGTGCTCAGAAATTCCTATTAAATACTACTTCTATTTTAAAATAAAAAGGTGCTTAACATCACATATCAGTATGTCCTTACATAACATTGTTGATGTCTTGGAAACAGCAGTTTTCAACAAAATCACCTATATAAAATTCAGATTTACCCTCACACTCATGTTTGGAGAGCTAGGAAAGTAAATAAATGTTTCCTAATTTTTTTTTAGACTAGCTCTTGCTATATTTGCCTGTGGAAACATAGGTTAACATTGCCTATGGTACCATGGACTTAAGCAATTGCCAGCCTCAGCCTCCCAGGTAGCTGGGATTACAGGCATGCACCACCATGTCCTATTATTTTTTGGGGACTAGGTCTCACTATATTGCCCCAGACAGGTCTCAAACCATGATCCCCAGTCCCAACTGCAACTCTATAAGTTGTCGCTTACACCCAGGCACCACTGTGTCCAGCTACGTCTCCTAAGTTCTAACCAAGAAAAACAAAGAAATCAATTTTACCACAAACTAAGGGATATAAACAAGCATTGGTATTCTTACATCATTGGTATACATCATGGAATACTATTCATCAATCAAAAAATGTAAACTCATGTCATTTGCAGCAACATTGATGGAGCTGGAAGTGATTATACTAAACAAAATAAGTCTGAAGGAAATGATAAATATTGAATGGTTTCACTTATATGTTGAATTATAGAAACTGGAGAAAAGGAAAACATATTTTCAGGCAAAAGACAAAGCTTGCAAGCTGACTGAAAACCTAAGGCATACAGCAGGAGAAGGGAGTGAGAGTGGGAGTGGGTCAAAACAAGAGAAAGATGGTCACAAGGCACTGTGAAGATGGGTATGGAGAGCTAAGGGAAGGGGGCTGCATGGACTCTACCTGAGGGGAGAAATCAACTACTGTCCAAAAATTAACAATGATGTAAAGAAAACAATAGATTTCATAAAAAAATTGTACATCATTTTTCTGGTCATAAAACCTCACCAAATTTCTAAATAAAAACCTAGAACTATTCTATATTAAGCAATTATCTATATTTAATATTCTTTCTTTTGCAACAAGTTTATTTCAGTGGAGGGTCAAGGGTGTCTGAACATCATGGGCATAATGTGGGACCCAGTAGTGAATTGGACATGCTTATGGTGCTGGTTTCACACTCAGATGCAGACACACACACACTTTAGCTGGGATAGCTAAGATGCATCAATGGTCTTCCAATGAGCATCACATCATTGGGTTGTAGCAGGAGATTGGCATCTTCAGAAATAAAAACAAAAACAACAAAACCAAAAAACACTCAGGCTAATTTTCGTTATATTCAATTGTGATATTTTAAGTCTTTGATGTTTCTTTAAAAAGTATTACTTTTTTAAGTTATGTGAGCACAAATAATTGATATTTTAAACAAATCCTAGCTCCTATTATCTTACTAAGTTCTTTAATCACATCTAACAGAATTTTAAATATTTGATTAGGATTTGTTAATTGAATAATACTATCATCTATAAATACAGACATATTTATTTCTTCTTTTCCAATCTTTATGCATCTATCAATTCTTATCTTATTGCTTTGGCTAGGATCTCCAGCACAACACCAGAAAAGTGAAGATAGATCGCTTTACTTTGTAAATCAAGGGCAAACCTTGACATTCAGCATTATGATCCACATTAGCCATAAGTTCACGCAGATGCCCAGTATGAATTTGAGTCATTTTCTTCCAGCCCATTTTACTGAAAGTGCTTTGTCACTGATGATTCTAAGATTTATTCAAATGGCGTTTTGTTTTGAGATAAAAATGTGTGATTATTCACTGACTGTTATTTGAATATTATCCAAACATCTCTTCCCTACAATAAATTCCAATTAGTCATAATGTATCATCTCTACATAAATGTTGTCATACTTGATTTTCTCTTTAATTTTGTGTCTGTAGTCTTTATACATATTAATCTGTAGTTTTCTTTCCTTATAACATTTTATCCGCTTTTGCTAAATTTTCCCAGTTCCCATGTTGTTAGAAAAAAGTGTAAAGCTATTGAACACCATATATTAAGAAGAATATATACTTTAAGATGCGTGATAGTAACCACCATTTATTGGAATATTTAAATGCTAAACATAATGGATTATGAAAACATAATTTAAATAACAACCTTATATCAGTAGCAAAGAAATCAATAGCAATGAGGGTAGAAAATAAGGAAGAATGAGAAAAACTGAAGGAACTTGGTGAATATAGATAAACCTTCAGACATTTTGTTAAACTTGAGTCTTGATTCTTGAATGATAGTTTCCACTCTCTAATAGTTAGCTACCACTTTTCCCCTTAATTAGTCTGGAGAAGTTAGCAGGCATTTTATCTACAAGTTGTCTTTAGACATCCTAAATTGCTTAGCTTTGTATTTGCGAAATGGTATGTACTCAGGAAAACCTTGATTCTTTCAAGTTTAGATATTCAGTTGTAAAATGTCAAGTAATAGGGGAGGAGAGCAAATTTTCTTGCAAATATATTATATGTTGTATATTTCCTTGTCATCTGAAAAAAAAACCCTGTTAATTGACCATCAGTGACTTTCATTGAATCACACTTTGTATTTAACTAGTAATTTTGATTTGAGGTTATTCTCATTTTATAAGTCAACTGTGGAAATACCTATGGACATTCATTAATATTTTAATTAAATCACAGAATTATATGAAAGACATTTCTCTTGGATAATGATCAGCTTTGACAATTATCTGTAACTACTGAATACATTTTTTGGTGGTATGATTATGTAATGGTAGAGAAGGATTATAAACAAATAATCATCTAATACTTTAATCAAAATGCTCCTTTCACTTTACTTTCTTAGGTCATTTATACCTGTGTGTGGGGGGGAATCATCTTTTGGTATAATCATAAGTACTATTAAAAATGTGAGTATGTGAATTGGTCAGTCATTTTTTCCTCTTTGAAATCTAATTACCCTATTCACTCTATATTTCTTCACATAACCTACCTAAAGAAGTATTTTTCAAGTTATCTAATAGTTAGGTTTAGAGAAAATACTTTAAGAATCCCCAGTGAATAACTTCATCAATTATTTGCATATTGCATAATGACATATATTCAATACAATAACAATTAAGCCAAAGTCTATATGTATTCCTCAAACTACTAAAAATGGAACTACCATTCAATTCAGTCATCCTACTTCTGGGAATCTACCCAAAGGATACAAAAACACTAATTAAAAGGTCATCTGTATTTGAGTGTCTATTACACCACTATTTACAATAGCCAGGATATGTAAACAACCCAAATGTCCCCAAACAGACAAATGGACCAGAAAGTTGTGGCATATTTACACATTGGAATACTATTCAGCAATGAAAAAAGATAGCATATGATAACATGAATTGACCTAGAAGGAATCACACTAGCAGAAATAAACCAATAAGAAAAAGAGAAATACTGAATGATCTTACCTATAAGCTAGTCATAAGGAAAGCAAACAAGCAAAAGGGCAAGGGAAACTTAAAACTATCAAACTATCAGCAGAACTGAAGCACAGAGCAAGGGAGGGGGAGAGTGGGTAAAATGGGTGGAGGGATGGATACAAGAGATTAAGATTAAGATGATGGTTTATGGATGACAAGATGGTGGGAGAACCTCGGGGTAGACAAAGATGTAATATGTGTGTGTGTATGTGTGTGTGTGTGCAGTCAGTTAAAAAATTAAAAGTGAAGAAAAAAATCTATGTGTATTAAAGATTAGGGAAGCAAAGGGGTGAGGGTAACACTAGCTTATTTTTGAATCTTCTTGAGACAGTTAATAGCTGTAGGTACCAAAATGATCATGTTACATCTCAGAGTCTCTGCAGTATTACTGTACCTCAGTGAGCCATGGGGCTAGACTCATATTGGTTTCCCTCACTGCATAGACATATTTAAGAACAAGTGTATGCTTCACAGAAATTTGATTTTTCAACTAAGTTAATTTTGAGAAAAGTTTTCATAAATCATTAAATTAGCCTCAGATTAGTATCATCTACCTACCTCATTACTTTTTGTTTTTAAGACAAATTGGTTTTCAACACTATATGACTTCAGGGATTAGTTTTATATCACACTGTACCCACCATCCAAGCACCCACACTTTCCCACCTGCTAGAGTCTATTTTAACCCCCTAAAAATCTTTGCTAGGCAGTCAAACAGCACCTTGTCTTTTCCCTGAGGTATAATTTAAAATTTTATGAATAAATCACATCTCATTCATAAGGAAACTAAAATGGTTGCATTGCACATCAATAATTTGAGTTAACTTTCCCATGTGTCAGAATGACATTTGAGGTACTGTTATTATGAGAAAACATGGTAAGAAGTGATTCATTATGGTCTCTTCAATATGTTGCAAAAGTGTGTCCTTCCAAAATATGCTCTTTTTATGTTTACTGTCATTAGAAAAGGTACAAATGTCACAGCTTCTTTAATACTGTCAGTGTGAATGTGAGATTGACAGGAAGGGTGAATTCAATATGTCAGATGCTAAATTTCTTAATTCTTAAGATATAAAATCCATGAAAATTAAATGAATGACTCAATATGATTGAGTAGCCTAATGAATTTTCACAGGAAAAGTTCTGGTTTCTAAAAGCTTGTGACTGCCACAGAAATTGTACCAGATGAAATATTTTACCTTCTTTTCCCCAATATACTAGCTGATAAAATGGGCATGTTAGCCTTTATCCACAAGAGGATAATTAGTCATAGGATGAATAATTAAAAGGGTTGGCAAGTGCTTTTTAATTAGAATGCTTACACGATTGCCAACAACAACAAAAAATAACTCGCTTATTCAAAATCGAATGCCCAGAGGTTAATTGATTTGTGAAGGTCTCAAGCATTATTAGTATGCACCCATATTCCGATTGCTAAATCTTTTATCTTTTAAATATTTATAAGGCACCAAAGTCCTCAAATCCAGTCATTTATATAAACAATTGCTTCTCATTTGATGAGCTATAATCTTATTCTTTAGCTATTTCATTTAGACAAGTGAAGCAATATAGAACAATCCTGACAACCCTCCCCCAAGAAGAAATATATGAGTTATAGAACATTTGAGCTGCAGTTTATGTTTTAAAACAAACTAATGGAATGTTGATATTCTTATGATTATAGTTTTTGTATTAGTTGATTGTCAGAGGTACCTCATGCTTGGAGAGAGGCTCACAATTTCCAGGTATCAGAAATTTGGGCTTAATTAGAATAACACTAACAATGGCAATTATACGTTGGTATGATACTTCATTCTTTCCAAAAGACTTTGCATTGATTTCATGAACTGAAGTAATTTTATGAAATTGTTGGGCACTACAGAAAGCAACTCACTATAATTGCAAAATTTTTGGATGTCAAAGTATATTTAAAGGAATGAAAGATGAAGGATATAAACATAAAAATAAATGAAAATGCAAACTGCATAATGCAAAAAAGGGCAAATACAAAGTTCCCATTAATATGTATTTTTTTTTCCTTTTTGTGGGATAGCAGTCCCCCAAAATGGTCAGGCAGGACTTTTTCCAGGACATCCAGACCTAGGTTTTCCAATACCTGTCACCTTGCCTCAGGGAGCTAAGGTCAATGGAGATCTTTTGGGATTCCTGAGAAATTAAAAAATATATAGTCATAAAGACTGCAGATTACCTAGATTCATGCTGTTTCCAGAGACAGCTACTGTAGGGGAGAAATCTTCCTGAAGGCAGGTCAACTGTAGAGTTGGGGTCTTGTTATAGGAAGCCATTCTTGTCATGTCAGGGCAGACCTATCTTCTCTGTTCAACACCCACAGTCCATCTCATCTTGAATACAGGATCTACAACCCCCCCCTCCCTTTGTCTCCTATGTTTTGAAACTTATGGCCAAGTTAATTATCATATGCATATAATTATTATTTTCTCTTATTAATCCGCCTGATGTCAGTTTGTCTGCCTGTCCAGTTGGAAAAGAACCCACAGGAATAGGAGCGTTGTCTGCTGTGTTCTGAAGTCTTCTGTCTTCGCAGGAATGATTAGAAGACAAATAGGATACACTCCATTCAGAGACTGAAGGATGCTCCTCTCTAATTGATGTACTTATTGGACAATAGAGACTGCTCTAGGACTTTTCTACAAGCCCCAGACATAGTAGGGTATCTATAAATGGAAATATACTTGTTCTTCTGTTGTCTCTAATTCCCCAAACAGTGTGTTTAGATCTGTCTCACTGGCTCCTCCTTTACAAAGATGCTCACTTTTCCCTAAACTTTCTAAGAGCCATGAAGAAGCAAGAAGTCCACCATCTTCCTAGTGTGCTGCCACTTTTGTGACCACCTATTGCTAGTCACTCTTCAATCTCTCTCACACTCATTTTTTGTTCTCTCCCATTCTCTCTTACCTACCATCCCTAACTGTTTCACTAAAGACATTTATCCTCACACCTTTCTGTTATAATTACCTGTAATCTCTAGGAAGATAAAATCTGCTTTATTGCCCTTTGTCACTGCATCCTACATACAAGGAGAATCAGCCTGATAATCACCAGGAGCTGGTGTCTGTGTAACTTCTATATGCATAATTTGATTGAAAATCCTGCTTGAGATTTTGGTCAGGAAACCATCTCCGAGGAAATCATACCTCTTGTTCTTGCAGTAATCACCTCTGGCCTCCTGGTTACCCCTTGTGTGTCTGAGGGCATCTTTGGTCTTAGCCTGCATGGTCTTGTTTAATTTTCTCTTACCAGTTTTCCTAGCTGACAACTCAATTTGGACATTTCCCTTGAATTTATCTTCACTGCTGTCTTTTCTTTCTTTCTACTTTCTCACTGAGCTCCCACCTATAATCTCCTCTCCATTGATCACTCATGGTTTATGACTCCTGTGTCTCGTCTCTATTTTTCAGCTCTGATCTTTCTCCAGAGCTTGAGAATTCAATTTCATTCTGCTAGCTACACACCTCCTGGAGATACCTACTTTCCGCTGCAAATCTACAGACTCCAATCTTTTCATCCTCGCCCTCCATTCAAAAGAAGTTGCAAATTTCTACTGGTTTTCATCCAGACTTCCCTGCTGTTTTCCTGGCCAGTCCCCTACCTCAGTCAGCCTCAGCATTATTCACCACTTACTTATTTATCCATCCTGCCTCTGAGTGGTAATGACTTCCATAGACTTCATGCTTTGAAGCAACCAGAATGCAAAAGGTCTCCCTCCTAGGAATATACCTGTCACATAACGTAGAGACACTTTAGGTAAAAGATATGTATTAACAATACACTAAGACCCATCAGAAACTGAACGTAACTGGGGTTTCAAATAGAATAACTTTCGTTTCTGAAACTGCTGCCTCACCCTTGTAACTAGCTTATATTTACATTTACAACTGCTTAGTCCAGAGCTACATGCATAGCTCCACATACATTTATTTTGCTGTTCAAAGCAAAAGCGACTGGAGAAAATAGACTTGAAGGACTGAGCGTCTCTACCTTGTGGAGGTCAGTCGTGACACGAAGACAGTGTCACATTTTCTGTGGTGACAATTGCCTCAAGCTCTAGATATAAGATACTTATGTTGTGGAAAAGTTTGGAGGAGTTGATGGGAAATGAAATTTGCTCAATTTTCCATTTGAGGATACACAGTGTTCAGCAGCCGTTGCTTGGAGATGGAGGCTACAAAAGCCTTTGCGTACGCTACTGGGCTCGGTGGGAAGGATGTACTCACACCCAGCTTTTGCTGACTCCCTTCTGTGTCTTCATTATGACATTTGGGGAACATCCAAGTCATCACGCCAAGGTGATTTTACGGATGGAGGCTTGGCTTCCTTTTGTCCTGAACTAGCCATTATCATGATTTTAATTGTTTTTAATTTTTTTCTCAATATTAAATATTTTGCCAAAAATATTGAGTACTCTCATATATCACAGCACCACAATTAAACATTTTTGCAGATTAGATGCATTTTTGTATATACACAAGTATATATAGTATATACACATTATATACACATGTACACACACATATTTATATATATATATGCATGTGTATCTACATTTTATTTTGTATATACTCATGCACATATATTTTTGTATATACACATTTGTATACAGATATACATGCATGTATATATATTTTGTATATGCACATGTATATACACATACACATATACTTTTGTATATACACACGTACATACATGCACATGTATATATTTTGTATATACACGTGTATATACACATGTATATACAGATACAGACATGTTTGTCTATAAATATGTACATTATATTCTTATACAAGTAAAATATACTGAGTGATATGAGTCATCAATCCCATTATTCCATATAAGCGTATTTATGATTAATGCAACCATAACCCAACAATAGGATCATATTCACTCATATATTCTCTATTTCTCTCCCTTCTACTGTCCCATCCCTCAAGGTTATTATTCTTTCTGGTATTAGAAACACCTTTGTTCTCTCTTATATTAGTATCACATTTTGGAAATGTGCTCTTGGAACAGCAAAATCACACCTGAATTCATGAATGAATAGGCAAACTCTGAATGTGAAAATAGATGAATTGCATTTTCATAAGTTTATTTATTTTTACCTCTTATTCGCACTTATTTAAATACTTTCATTGAGCTAAGGAAAATTCCTGAAAATATTTTCTCTTTCTTCAAATTGTCTTTCTGGAAGACCTGAGAATTTCTCAGTTCTGGAAACACATGGAAATCTAACAAAGGAAAAACAAATGAGTGTGGTTCCGTGTTTTTCACTTCCTGGAATGTAGAGATATTTGCATTTCTCAAAGCCTAGTACTTGACGTTCCTTATTTCCATGTTCTATCACAGATCACACATCTTAGTTTCCATGACTCTGAGTATAATCATGTGGTCAAGATTCAAAGTCTTATATCTAGCTCAGAAAACAAAGTGGTTCTAAACTCCTCCTGACTACACTGTGGGCAGAGACAAGAGTCCACAGTCTCTCCTCCTGACTAACCAGACCAAGCACCCAACACAGCCTTCCACCTGGATGCAGTTCAGGGACTGCATTTCACTATAGAACTTTGGTGGCAGTGAAACCCTGAGGCTCATAATGGCCCATTCTTGCTCCCGTGTCTCTTGCAAGAACAGCAGGGCAGACTTGGAACAATCAGACAAAAATACCTCTACCCATTTGTAGGGTAGATGAGTTTTCAGGGTCTCTCATATCCTTCCAGCATTAGCCTCTGTGTGGTATTTTGCCCTCCCAAGGATTTGCATACCTGGCCCAGTGGTTATTTGCATGTAAGTTAAGTCCACACACCTGGGCTTAAGATGGAGGGAATAGAAGGGCAGAGTCATCCTAAAAGTATGCCTGGAACAGAATTAACACCAAAAGTCAAGCAGAAGAAGAAGAAAGTTTTTTAAAAAAAATCCCATTTACCATCACACACAAACACACACACACAATTACCTGGATAAACCTAACAAAACATGTGAAAGAACCATACAAAGAGAACTTTAAAACACTGCTAAAAGAGATAGAAGACATAAGGAAATGGAAAGACATACCCTGCTCATGGATTGGAAGAATTAACATGATCAAAATGGCCATCTATCAAAAGCAATCTACAGATTCAATGTAATCCCTATAATATAAAAATTCCAATGACATTCTTCAAAGATATAGGACAAAAATTACTGAAATTCATATGGATAACAAAAGACCTCAATTATCGAAAAATCTCCTAACTGGAAAAAGAGAGAATGGAGGTATTACTATTCCAGACTTCAAACTATACTACGAAGCCAGAGTAATTAAAACAACTTGGTACTGGTACGAAAACAGACAATCAGACCAATGGAACAGAACTGAATCCCCTGAAATAAAGCCACACATATATAGTTAACAAATCTTTGACAAAGGAGTAAAAAACTTACTTTGGAACAAGGACAGCCTCTTCAATAAATGGTGTTGGGAAAAATGGACCAAGACATGCAAAAAAAAAAAAAAAATGAACCAAGACATCTCCCTCACACCATGTACAAAAACTAACTCAAAATGGATAAAAGACTTGGACATAAGACCTGAAAACATGAAATATATAGAGGAAAACTTGGGCAAAACCCTTCATGAGCTAAAATTCAGAAACCCATTTCTGGATACATCTATAGTTGGCAAAAAATGAAGGAAAGCATAAACATCTGGGACTACATCAAACTAAAAAGCTTCTGTTCAGCAAAAGAGACAACCAAAAAATCAAAAAGAATCCCAAATGAGTGGGAACAAATTTTTGTCCTCCATACAAGTGATAAGGATCTGATAGCAAAGATACACAAAGAACATAACTCAACAAAAACAAAGCAAAAAACCCAGTGAAAAATGGGGAGAAGATCTACAAAGACACTTCTCTAAAGAGGAAATCCAAATGACCAACAGGCACATGAAAAACTGTTCAACGTCACTAGCAATCAGGGAAATGCAAATTAAAGCCACAATGAGATACCTCCTTACACTAGTAAGAATAAACCATATCAAAAAAAACAAAAAAAAAACAGACAACAACAAGTGCTGATGTGGATGTGGAGAGAAAGGAACACTTTTACACAGCTGGTGGGAATGTAAACTGGTCCAGCCACTATGGAAAGTGTGGAGGACCCTTACACTAATGAAAATGGAACTACCATTTGACCCAGCAATTGTTCTTCAGGAAATCTACCCAAAGTAGACCTCAGTGCTTATACAAAGGGACATCTGTGCTCAGATGTTTACTGCAGCACTATTTATAATTGCAAGGACATGGAAACAACCCAAATTCCCCAAGACAGATGACTGGATGGAAAATTGTGGTATATATACACAATGGAATATTACATATCAATTAAAAATGGCAAATTTGACGATGTTTTGGTAACATCGATGGACCTAGAAGAAATCATATTGATGGAAACAACTCAGAAGGAAAAAGACAAATCAAATGGTTTCACTAATATATGAACAACCAAATGAAAGTACACAACTGGGGGAGTTCAGCTGGAGTGGCCAGGGAGGGGAGGTGGTGGGTGACCCTCAGGGATCATAATGATATGAAATATGTATAACTTAAATTAAAAAAAAATTAGTTGCACCATCATTAAGCGGAAAGCAAGCGATCAGACCCTACCTTTGTGCATTTTCTCTATTTGCTCTTCAGATCCCCTAAGCCTGCTCAAAGCCCCATCCTGTGGAGACTGACAGGAATGCTTTGACTAAAGTTGCCTGCTAGAGAAACAGAAGCTCATCTGAGAGATGGACTATTTCTTGGACCCATATCCCTTCCAGGGATGCTTTTTAAAACCAAGGATGGTTTTGTCCTTTTCTTTCTTTTTTTTTTTAAGATTGAAATGCCCTTTGTTGGGGAAACTGAAAAGCATTTCCTAATCTCTGCTGAAATGCAACTGAACACTGAATGCAATTTTCCATGAACTGTGTCCAAATTTTACCTTTACACTCTGTTTTGGCTGCTTCTAATATTTCTTCCATAGACTCTACATCAACACCCCAGGCCTGCCATTTCGCCTTTCTTCTGGGGGTTTGGGGATTGTCTATGTGTAAATGGAAAATCCAACTGTAAATAGCACCAGTTCCCACTCCCATTTCCTGATACTTGCTGGTATTCAAGGTCAGGAAGAAAATGCTTCATGATGCTGGAATTTGCGTTATAATGGAAAATAATGTGTAGTGAGTTGAATCTCAAAGAGAAAACAGGATAACACATTGACAATATTATCATATAAATATCAGATATTGAAATTATGGTGCTCATAAGTATGACCAACTTTCAGCAGATGAAAATATTCAAGATGGGATAATTCAACATGTCCTAAAAGTTCAATGTACAGTGAATCAAGAATTTCTGAGCTGGTAGGAAAAGTAGAAAATGTTTAGTACAAGTCCCTGCAACTGTGTATAAATCTCTTTCTCATTGAGACATGTTTTTTCTGGCATCAGAACAGAATAAATGATTGCAGAGAATTTGTAAATCACATTGTCCTGAAACTCCAAGCACTCCTCTGTCAAGAGAAACCGTTCCTGCCCTAGACTTGATTTGCTAATGTGGATCTTGGTGATTTTTCCAGAATGAGATCTGATTGTGATTTATTTTCTTCCTGCTGTGTCCTCGGTGCCTCTTCCTACAGATGTTTTTGAAATATTGAATTGTTCTAAGTTAATTTCATATGTGTCATTTCTTTCCACTTTCAGATTTCCTCTGACAAGTTTAACAGGTTGATATCTTTGAGCTTTTTATAGCTGGGGGTCTATTCACGGCCCATAACTTTCAGAAAACTGTCACCCCCTAGTGATAAAAGGGTAAAACTATTGTGAAAATAGTGTAAAACTATTATTACTGTATATACCCTGTGACACAAAAATCCTAGAGTCAATTATCCTAGATAACTAGCTCTATTTTATTTTCATAGTCTCTTTAAGCCTGGGGGTAAAAGTTACAGAAATTATTGTCATTTATTGAGGACCAGTGTTAAGGGCTCTCTATGCTGATGGAATGGGCTTCCTCCCTGCACTCCAGCTGCTCCCTTCCAACCTGTCACCTCCCACCAGCTTCTCTCAGAAACTGTCACCTCTTCCATTGGCCATCATCACTGTTTGTGATGTAATGTCTTTCCTCTGCTTCACATCAAATCTCTAATATCTTTAGAACGTGAGCTATTATCCAGTTAATGGGAAAGTCTTTTAAACATATAAATATCGATTTCAGGCACTGATTTAAGGGTTGCAAGTTTATTAATCTCACAAGGGTCTGATTTTGAAAGAGTATTCCATAAAAGGAACAAATTCCAAAGAATTTGGTTCTATTGCAGATTTGCATGGAAATTTTAAAAGACAGTTATTTCAGTTCTTCTGAAACAATTTCAAACTTATAGAATAGCATGAGGGAGACTATAGATCCTCCTTTGATTATTTTAGAGATCCTCAATGTTAGTTACTTTACAATGTGTGTTATCATTTTCATCTCCTCTCCCTACACACACACACACACACACACACACACACACACACACACTTCTTTTTTCTGAATCACTTGAGACTAAGTTGCCCGTGTTATGTCCACTATTAGTGAGTACTTTTATCCACCTCTCCTAACAACAAGGACATATGTTCATATGTTGACAGTTGCATGGAAATCAATTTCTGGGAAGGAACATTTAATATAATCAACTTTCCATGTTCCAATTCTATCTCCCGGCCTGCTAAAGTCTTTACAGTGTGACTCCATCCAGGAAAGAGTCCAGATTAGCATCATATATTTCATGTTGATGCTATTTTTACAAATTTCCTATAATCTAGAAAAATTACTTAGCTTTTTTTTTTTGTTTTTTTTTTTCCTCACATTGGCATTAAAAAAAAAATAATCCCAGTCTTAAGCATTATTTTGTTTGGTGTGGTTTTTCAGTAGATAGTCCGGAGTCATTCTCAGTTTGGATTTGAGTGATTTTCTCATAACAGATTCTGTCCTTTTACACCATCCTCATGTGAACTAGATGTGTGACATCAGATTCCCAGTCCATCACACCTTAGGACACAGTGTTTATCTGTCTCGTGTTGGTACTTTAATTTTAATCACCCAGTCAAAATTGTTATGTATTGCTCCTATATCATCAGTTTTTGTTGTATTGCAACAAATACATAATTTGGGGGAGAAAATTAAACAGCAACAAGCACACAGTTGATAATAAAAATCATTTCTAACCCCTAGTTTTAATGTCAATGTATATCACATGCCAGAACTAATATTAACTATGATGGCTACACAATATTATCTTCCTGACACCAACATATATTCCATGTTTAGTACTCAGAAACTGGACTCAGAAACTGGAGTTTTAGTACAAATGAGAAGCTTTTCTTCACTCCAAACTCATTTACTAAACAACCATTGATCTACCAATCTATATAGCTAAATATCTACCTATTGTCTCTATGAACTTAGAAGATTACCTGTTTTCTAAAGGCATACCATTCACTGATATTCTTAATTATTTATGTTAAAATTGCCCAGATTTGGACAATATATATTTTTTCAAACTGGTCTGGGTCTTTTGATATTTGCCATTCTTTTCCATTTTGTTCTGATGTGAAAAGCTGTTTCAATCTCTAGTTGTATCTTTCTTGGCCAAAATCACTACAATTTCTCCAAAAGGATCTTGTGCCATTTTGAAGTTCATCATATCAGTAACTAAGGTCTGTACTAGATGTGTTCCTACTGAAATGCTTTTGTTGCTAGACCCAGACAATAGCCAAATATAGGGCAAATAAAACACACACACACACACTGCATATCTGCATGCATGTGTGTGGATACACATAGAGATAATCATATGCGTCTTTCAAAGAGCCTCCCTCTTGCTTTCCCCCATCCCCCGTTACTACTTAATGCCATTATAGTGAGAACCAAGAGTCCTAGAACCAGCAATGAATTTCCTTGTCTGATTCATCTACAATGTATTTAAATGTCTTCTAATTTTCCCACCTAGTATAGCAATATATGAAGGTTCTTTCTCTGCTTTCTTCACCTAACAATACATGCAGAAGTCTTCTCTCATCTCCTCGAGCTGCTTCCCAGCCTTCTCTAGAGTTGCTGTGTCTCTCTGCCTCCTTTGCAGCCTCCTCCCTCCTGCCAGGCTCCTGTGTTCGCTCACACAGGTAGGTTCCATCATTACATCATCACCGATAATGCTGTATTCATGAACATGTGCAGTTTCATGTCACTGGAGTTGTAGCTTTGGGCTAAATTTCAGGTGGGTTTTGGATCAAAGAGTAAATGGAATTTTTTCTATTGCATGAAGTTTCTATGTGTAGGTTTAACCCATATATCTGCTTTCTTCATTTCGATTGTGACGTCTTCTGGACACTGAGACTGGCACCTTCGACTGGTACCTTCCCTGTGACTGGTACCTTTGATCACACACAAGCGGCAAGGATGACTGTGATATTGAACTAGCTTTAGTCAATGCATACATGTGTCTTACAAGTAAAAAAAGTGAAAGTCAGCTACAGGTTGGCTGACCTACAGGTTGTGTGAACACAAGCTTCACATGTGATGTCTGCTTCATATACACTCATCTCCGTTCAGGCGCCAGGCATTGAGAGTGAGAGATGACATTTCCTTTTAGAAATACTCTCTTTGTTAGTGAGAAGTAGACTGGGCTCTACCAGGTACCCATGAGTTAAGAGACTAGAGCCTCACATACTCACAGTATGTGAACTTAAAGACCAAAATAATCCCCTTCTATTTTGCAAGTAGGCTTTTAAGGCTGGTGGGTAAGTATCCTAGATATTCCTTTTTGCCTGGCAGAGTAGTTTTTGTCTGCAGTTATTTTCAGTACTAGAGGATCATCCTGATAATAGTTCTTGGTTCCTTTTAATGTCTTTTCCCTCCAAGCTGGAACTCATTTTCCAGCCTGACTGATTGCCTTTTAAGTCGTGTGAATGAAGTTCAAATGTATAGAGAGAAAGGTTGTCTCAGTAACTTATTCCCTGACACAAGAGGTATGCACATCTACTTCAACAATCAAATGGTTACCAGCATCTCCATTTCCCCTTAGATCTTCCAGCCATGATCCTCCTTCAAAGAAAACTCTTTCCAGGTGTCTCTCTGCACAGGATTTGCATTTTGCACAATCGGAGGCACTGAACATAGATATATGAGATTGGAAATCTCCCAGAGAGCTGGTCACAGATGGTCTGCTGTGTCCTTAGGTTCAAGTTTACCAAGTTAAGTGCATTGTCAGTAGACCTTGGACATTTCACCCAGTATTCCCAGGCTGCTTCTGGGTCTGAAAGTCTAAACTTTGCTTCCCTGGTCAAGATAGTCCATCTCCCTTTGAAAAACTCCATCATCCTCTTTCTACAGAAAGAAAAGATAGAAAGCATCTGCTGCATGCGATCTGCCATATTTCTCTCCTATGGAAATGTTGATTTTACCCTGCATCCCCCCAAAAATGTTGTTTGATATTTCTACCTTCAGTAGATGCAGGCGTGGGCAACATGTGTCAGCAGTCATTCAATAAATTCAAATCAACAAAATAACATGAAATGGGAGAATGTGGTCACATAGATGAACTCCCAGCTATCAAACAAATCATGGGTGTCATGTAGAGTTGGGGACCAGAGTTCTTCTTCCTGTATTATGTATTTGAAAGTGGCTAAGAAAGTGGCTCTGAGAAATTTTCATGACAAGAAAAAACTCTATAACTATGTCTGATGATGGATGTAATCTAGACTGATGATCCTTTTGTGGTGTAAACAGACATGGAATCCTTGTACATCTGAAATGTCAATTATTTCTAAATTAAAAAAAAAAAAGAAATGCTGTTCTTTATGAAACCTGCACCTGCTTACAACTTCATCACCAAAGTCTACTAAATCCCATAACTCAGCCACTCTGTCAAGAAGTGTTAGGAAGCACATTTGCTAAACCAACACTGTCCTAATTGGTGAGAACACCAACATTTGACAAGACAAATAAACCTGTTGGAACACTTACACCATAATAATATGGTACAATGGAGGCCTGAAAGACAACAGGGACATAGAAACCAAGGTCTAGTCTCTATTTTTAGGATCCTGTCATGTCATTTGATGCAGAAAGTGCTAGCGGGGTGAACACAAGTGATTGGTAGTGTTAGTGGTGATGTTTGCACTTAATCCCAATGCTGGACATCTCTGCACTTCAACTGAGTCACTTAAATAGATTTCCTTCTAATGAACAGCCACAGATTCCTTATGATTTGGCATGAAATTGAGTTATTTTGTAATACTGTCCTAAGTATAATTACACCATACCAAATTTGACAGATAATCTTATTTGCTATTCGGCTTTTAGCAATGGTTTTTACTGTTCTTAATGTCATTTTTGAGTTTATAAAATATTTACATATCAAAACTTGAAATTATGTAACTATTTATAACCAAAGATGTTCTGTTATAAAAAGACAAGTATTATTTTATAGAAAAGGTTGACTATGGAATTATAGTATCTACATATGTGCTTTATTTCGTCATCTGCTCCCCAATTCCAAATATAAACTTTATGTGGTAATGGTTTCTATGGTCAAACAATATTGACAAGTTTGCTTAACTAAAGCCAAAATGCAATACTCTCTTACAATCCCAAGAATAAAGCAGTCAAATTATAGATACCGAGTGATCCACTGACTTCTTGCCTTTCATAAATCATGTGAAGAACTCATAATATGTATCTTCTTTTATCAGCACCACAAAATCTTTTCAAAGGAACAGGAAACCTCTCTATTTTTTGACTCTGTTATCAAATAGTTGTTTGTGCCAGCCTGAATGTAAACAGCCTGGATAACTTGATGATAAATTCAGTCTTTTTCTCTTGCTTCAGGCTATCATCCACAGCTCTGTTTTCCAATTTGTATACTGTGACAAAACTGAAAAATACACAGAGAACAGTGACTGGGCGGCTGGAATGAACACTGGTGTGCAAGTGCAACAGATGTATGCCTTGCGCATGCATTTCTGAGGTGTGGGAAGTGCAGTTCCTACCTGGCTTTGTGAATGCTGGGAGGGCTGAGGTGGGAAGTGCAATTCAGGGAGGGCTGAGGAATGCAACCTATTATTTCAAACAGACACTTTATAATCCAAACGACATAAGCAACTAAACTCAAATGTAATTGGCCAAGACTGTTTTAGCTTGGGGAGAAGGCGCGGCTGATAGAAGAATGTATTATTGGAAGGCATGTTCTCTAGAATTCAGCTTTCGATAAGTATGTATGTCAATGAAAGAAAGGATGCATGTGGTGTCAAGTATGTCCTTCAGAAGTAAGAGTTGTGCGAGGTTTGAGATTTAGGCAGTTTTTAAAGGTCAGTTTTTCTTGGAATCCGCTGAAGGGTAGGTTCACAAAAGTATCTTTGAATCATTTGCCATTCAGGGGAGAACCAGATGGAAAATGTTTATCTGATGTTTTGTTTATAAATGATTACAGAGAAACATATAATCAGTCATCAAACAATCTCTTATCATTTGACCAAGGCATATTTCCTAAGTTTATGAGGCCTGATATACTTAGAATCCACTGTCTTTCTCATATGACTTTTTACTCTTTTTTTCTAACCCTATACAATAGTACTAGTACCACAGTGGTAGAAAATATATATTTAGCAATGCATCTGTATAAAGTATATTTCTTTCTTCTTCTTCTTCTTTTTTTTTTTTTTTTTTTTTTTTTTTTTTTTTTTTTTTTTTTTTTTTTTTTTTTTTTTTTTTTTTTTTTTTTGAGATTAGGTCTCGCTTTGTTGCCCACGGAACCTCAGGCTCAGGTTGTCCAGGGTACCATGGACTCAAGTGATCCCCAGCCTCAGCTTCCCAGGTAGCTGGGATTACAGGCACGTGCCATCACACCCACAGCTATTTTTTGGGATTAGGTCTCACTGTGTTGCCCCAAGCGAGACACAAACCGCGATCCCTCGCCCTGGCTGTGGCTTCCTAGGCTGCCGCTTACAGGCATGCGCCACCATGTCCGGCCTTTTTTTCAATAATTAGGGGATGTGGAATGAATTACCCCCCTCCCAGAATGTCATCTGCAGATGTCCTAAATCCCAATATCTCAGAATGTTATATATTTATGTTTTTTGGAAATAAGGTTGCTACAGATATAAAGGAGGGAAGAGGAGGTCAGACTGGGACAAGACCCATCCAATATGGAAGGCATCCTTGAAGAAGGGACTGCATGGTGTAGGTGATAGACAAGCATGGACATGTGAGCGCATTTTAGTCCTAAGGGGGGGGAGTGACCAAGATCCCTGCTCTTCCTGGAAAGGAAAAGTAGGGGGCGACCCTGGAGTGAATATCATAGGCCAACTAATCAGAAAGTACTGGTTCAAACCCAGCCCTCCTGCTAACTCACCATGCACCTCAATTTCCACATCTACAAAATAGACTTACTAACAACACTCATTTACATTTCACATTGAAATCTCTTTAAATATTCAGCTAGATAGAGGAACGCACTCTGTGAACTCTCCATCAGGCTGAATGCCTGGTGCTGTTTATTAACTAGATCAAGTAGGGTGGATTCTGGCTACCTCTGTGAAATCACAGGAGAGTTTTTGTCCATTTTACAACAGCTGCATATCCACATGATTACGAACCTTTTCAATGGCGATCGTAATAGACTCACTGTCTTATCGACATGTAGCAGTGATGTTGAGGGGAGACATGGAGATATTTACCTCAGTGCCTGACCCTTCCAGGTTCCAGGGGCTGCAGTGATGATAACGGACTGCACCCTTCAGACAGTCTATCAACATGCATCTCTTTTCCAGAATGAGAATACAGTCTATAATTAAGCTTGTTTATTCAAGCAGACCAAATTTATTTGCCAGGTCATTTTAACATTCTATTAGTTCCTCCTCAAAGTCAACATTGACTAAAGTAGTTGCAAAACAGTATCTATGTCACAGAAGCACAGAGATCACCATGGTTCCCCAGACACAAGGATTGGAAGTTGCGTAAAATGACATATTTTCCTGCTTTTGACTGACCTTACCATAACACTTTATTATTTTCATTGATACATCGATTAATGACTTTCTGAAGATTTTTTAAACTACGTTCAACATCGTCTTCCATAATTCATAATAACAGTGATATTAATACTGATCATCATTAGGAGGAGACAAAAAGAGAGAGAAATAAAAAGACAAACCTATTTATAGGTTTGCATTTTTTTCTGAGCATTTTTTCTAATTTTCACATAAACCATGTCAGGTAGACACTATTCATGACCTCTTTTAAAGCACAGTCAGGTAAGGTTCAGAAAAGGTTTTAAATATAGCTAAATCTTCACTGCTACCAACTGTTAGGGCAAGGTTTTGATATCTAAACTCTCACTCCACCATCCACACGATCTGATTCTATAAGCATTGTGTATGCAATCAAATCATTTCATTAGTCAAAATCAGAAAATGGTCATTGTGACAACAGCTCCTCTTGGGGGGTCAAAAATAGGTATCTGGCTGCATATTGTGAGCTGTGGTTTCATCGTAACCTGGATTCCTGATTCAGATTTAAGGAACAAAATGTGTCTCAGCTTCATACTATCTCAGAATGAGGTACTTCATACCCATATTGGTCCAGTCTGCCTACCTCTGAGCTCTGCAGAGATGTATATTGAAGACCCCTCCCCCAAAATGCCACTCTTTGGCCAATATGGAGGCTCACAATCTGAATTAAGTATTGCATATCTCAAGGATGTGGTCCAGAATTGTAAACAAAGGCCTGCTTTTTATTCTTGTGTTAGGCATCAGGGAAATGGGGAGGTCACAGAATTTACTATGCCTCATTCTCCATTCCTGCCAATTTCAGTAGGAGAGACAGGGCTTTCCATGCCTCCTTTCTCCATCTTCTTGTCTCCTCAAACAACAATTAGCTCCTCAAGAATTATTTGCTGAATGTGGCATTTTCCCGTATTTCCCAGAATACCTTGTGCAAGATTCTACCTATTAGCACATCATATCTCTAGATGCAGAAATAGATGGAGATGTAGTCCATAAGATTTCTCACCTCTAGATAGCAGTGTGTGTGTGTGTGCGTGTGTGTGTGTGTGTGTGTGTGTTTATCTCCAGATTGTGGTAAACAGTAGGTGCTCAATTTGGGTGGGCTTGTGAAAGTATACGCTCTTCTCACTACACTGCAATCTGTCTGCATTTGCTCTGCCAGTTCTAGTATGATTCTATCTTCAGGCTTGGAGACAGGGGCTAGATCTAATTTCTCATCTGACTTCCTCATTGTCTGAAAACACCATTATCTCTGCATGTAGACAGATCACCCGCCAACACTTTTCGCTTACAGGTTCTGAATTGAGAGGTATAGGGTGGGTCCCTAAGATGGTGTCTTAGGTCATGCTGATGCGAGGGACCAACAGGCCTGATTGAGGCTCTGGGAACAACAGTGGTCACTGGCTCTCCCAGAGCTCCTTCCTGGATGACCAGTATCATCAGGTTCAGCTCGTTCATCTAAGTCTATTTTGGAGTTTATTTTGCTCTTTTCAATTAGCCTCCACACGTAGGAGGACTGAAGGCAGAAACAGGTTATTTATTTCCTTGAGATCAAAAGTTAATAAGAGTGAACTAATCAAAGTAAATCTAATAGGAACATCATCATCTTTTTTGCTGATGTTTAATAAAAGTACAACTGAGAAAACCATCCAGACAGTTTGTTCTGTGATGCATAGGAAGGACTCCATGAGACAATGAATAGGATCATGATTCAAAGGACATCATTCAGGTGATCATTAAATTATGCTTGAAGGTGCTTGAGAGGTCAGGGCAGGCTGGAGAGCTCAGATGTGATGCAGTACACACTCCAGTGGGGTCATAGAGAAACTACCAGAAAGTGAAATGAACAGGCTATCTTGAATGTTCCCTGGTTCAAAACAACATGTGATGGTAACATATCTGAAAACACAACTGAAAAAATCTAGTCATGATGAGCGGTTAATATGTATCAGCCACTGCCTTAAACTCTTCTCATGGATTTTTAGTGCAATACCCATAATCTCCATTGAAACAAGTGCTATTGACATGGATGAGGTAAGTACTATCATTAGCTGCATTTGATCGAAGAGGGAATTTAGAGAAAGACGAAGCTGAGGAATCTGTTAAGTGCTGCACAGACCCGCATGAAGGAAGCAAGAATTGGCCTGGAATCAGCTGTTTTCACTGCCTCTCTGGAGCATGCATTCATTCAAGCAGTGTAGCTGACTATGTCCTAGGAGACACCCCCATAGGTAGGGGAGAATTCCTTGATGAGCAGAGGAGAGACATTTTATAGGAGTGGCAGATAATTTATTCAAACCATTTGTAGGTTCTATCGAACAAAACTTTATATATATTTCCATTCTCTTAGAGCCAGAGAGCTATCATCTAACTCAACCTTGGTCTGATAAAGAAAATACTATCACTTTCATTATTTGAGTTCAGATTAAACAAAAATATTAAAATACCATCATGTTTAATGAAAACATTTCCTCTTTCTGAGAGCTCTCCCAGATACCAAACATTAAAACTTTGGAGTTATGATGACATAGATGCTATTTTATTTCATGCATGAAAAATGAACTAGACTGTGATAAATTATATACTGTTATTTCACTGCCTGTTAAGGAAACTTCTCAGAAAATCTAAGCTTTATTTTATTTACCTAACAATGTTGATAGCAATATAGTCACTATTATTAATAGCATCTCATTATTTTCCAGCTCGTCAGGAAAAAAAAAATGAACAGCTAACCATGTTGGTTAGAAAGATTCTATATATGTTCACATACGTGGAGTCTTGACTGACTCACAAATTGAACTTAAGACAAAATCTCCTGACCTCTGAAAATGAGACTCTCACAATATAAATGTTTATTTAGGAAGGCGATCAATATTCCCTCGTAGAGACATTACAGGATATGCAAAAGGATCTGGAATAGCCACTCAACTTATTAAAATTCATGAGAATTTAAAAATATCACCAAGACCAAGAGGGGTGTAAACAGAAAAATCCATTTCATAGAAATAAGAAGCTTATTTTAAATTCACCTTAGAAATTGTTTTCTTCTACAAAAGTCCTAGATGTTTGCCCTGTTTTCAGGAAGGATCATTTGAAAAGGGTTCCAAGATCACTACTTGTGGTTTATTTTATGTATTATCAATGAAATTATTTTTAGTGTACATGTCTGGCTTTTGCTGGAAATGACTGCTCCCCCAAGCATGTGTGGACATGATATAGGGGTAGTGTTACAGTTGAAAATTGTATAGGCGCCCAAATGCCCTGGTGGGTGGAGTCTGAAATAAATGTGAGAGAAAAATGGGAAGTGGGAATAGAAGGCATATAAAAAGGGAAGAGTGAGGAGAGAGAGCAGAAGGAGAAGAGATGAGAATGCCATGTTGATAGAACAGGCTTATGTGGCCTGGTCAGGGGAAGCCTCCTGGAAGAGTGAGCTGGTTGTGGCAAGGAGCCATGGTAGGAGACTGGCTGGCAAAGAAGTAGCTGGTGTAGAGTTGGATGCCAGGATGGCAGGCTGGGGGTAACCAGGGGCTGCAGAGGGCAGACCTGGTAAATGTGGCCAGATGCTGCTGAAGGCAGGCCTGGTAAAGGAAGTGCATGGAGCCACAGCAAGGTGGTATATTTGGAAAGCTGAGTTTGAATTAGTGTCTGTTGGAAGAGTTTGAAGCACCTTGGAGAAGTGGAGTAGCTCTGAACACAGGAGACAGAAGAAGCAAAGAGAAGATGCTGGAGAAAGACCGGACTTGGTGAAAGTGCCTCCAAGGGGCACCATATTGGGCATGTGTTTAGGACTTATGGACTAAATGGTGACTGGAGTAAGACACTGACCATTTGTGACATTAAATATTTTTAGTTTTCCTGGTTAATTTCCCTTGTCAGCAAAACTCTGTTTTTAAATTGTGTTTTGTCTATCAACTGCTACGCACGGGTGGTACGGACCTGAGGGACTCTGACTGGCAGAAACAACATTTTAAAAGTGGCCTTTCGGTTAGAGACTTCTGCCCATTTTTGAGCAGATTTCAGACAGAAGCAAGAAAAGGGAATTCTCTTCTATTGGTGAAGGATAGATGAGCAAGCGGGATGGGGGTGATCATAGGCAATAGAAGATTTCATAGGCAAGAGAAGATTCTCTCTATATTTTTGAAGAATGTAATGGTACCACTGAACTGTGAAGCAATTATATCACATTTTACATTTATAACTGGAACAGATTTTTAAGTGAATTGGAAAATTAGTGCAACAGCTCCAATAAATGACTGAAAAGACAGGACAGAATAATCCATTCATTTTCAACAATATCCTCTTACATGGCTCATTGGATCCACGGCCATCATTATGGTAACAAATAATTTGTTACAAGCTCTGCAGTGGCACATATCCCAGAGCTAGGTCGACCAATCTGGCCACATGGGCACAACCTGGACTGCATTTGCTGTCAATCACCATGCCATTCCTTCATGGGGAAATGTACCATATGCTTGTTAGTGGTCTACCTCCTACTTTAAGGCATGTGCATCTCATCAAGCGTATTGTTAGATATATTATTTTTGGAAATGAATATATATTTTTATGAGAAATGTATTTTCTTGCAAGAGAAGGACACATATGTGCCATCCTGTCTGGATAAAGGGAGCAGGGGTAAGGGCTGTTAGATTTAGTACCAATAGCCCACTGAAGAAATCTCCTCTGACCAAAGATTTTACATGATGATGAAGAGTCAACAGAGCTAGACTACATCTGGAAAGGATAGAAGGCAGCCAAACTATCTGAAAATCACTACGAAAGGCTGTTTTCTCAGAAAGAAATTCTGCACTAGTTTTGGAAAATGTATCTTAAAATTGGTCATGGAAAACACACATCCTTCTAAATCTTTATGGTTTGCTATAATTCTTCACTCACACATTTTCATTTGAAAATCCCAATGAGAATTATTTTCATTTCTCAGATCAAAGATTTGAGGTATGTAAAATAGGTATTTGTTATTAATAATTCACTATTCTCTTTGGCTATAATTATCTGCATTTCAAAACCAAAATTGGGATGGAATTCTTCAAACAACACCAAAAACAGCCTCTTAGCAAAAAGCTGTTGGCATTCTTATTCAATGTCATGTTTAAGAGATTTTGATAAGAAATGTTTGTACAGAGTACTTTCTTTATCTCTGAAACTTTATTCTCAGGAAACCAGAGAACACCCCACTGATGAGAAAAGCAAACTGGAGTTTGAGGAATATACAAACTCAGTGAATTCAGAGGGTAATTTCACCAATTTGTACATTTTTTTGACACCAGAAAGGAAATTCTAAATAGAGGGAAATGATAATATGGACAAAGTAGAAAGGATTCTATTATATTTAGTATTATCAAGGGGGGAGGAAAATATTTGACTATTTGAGCACATTGAACCATCTCCATCACTGAGTTTTAAATGTTCAGAGAAACCATTTTTCAGGAATCTTTTCAAAGTATTCTCTTTCCACATGGTGACATTCATGTCTCTGAAATCTTGTGAAATTGTCAGAATGTCTCATGATGTCTTGCTCTGCATTTATGTTAATTTACTTTTTGATGGTCACAAAATAACACAGAATTGACTGGGCATGGTGGTACATGCCTGTAAGTGGCAGCATAGGAAGCCACGGCCAGGGCCAGGGATCACGGTTCGAGTCCCATAAGGAGTATGTGGCAAGACTCAGTCCCCAAAAAATAGCTGAGCGTGGTGGTGTGCACCTGTAATCCCAGCTACCTGGGAAGCTGAGGCTAGGGTTTGCTTGAGTCTGTGGTATGCATGGCAACATGATCCTGTGGTTCCACAGGCAAAAATAGCGAGACCTAGTCTCAAACAAACAAACCAAAAACACAGAATCATCACTTGAGCATTTAATAAGGGTATTAAAAATTAGCCCCATGATTCATTTCATTTCAGAAAGAACAGCCATTGACATTTGTTAAGAACAATATTTGAGAAGTTAACTTACCTGACTTTGCATTCTTCTCAGGTAAGGAATACTTTTAGGAATGGATAAAAAAGCATCCCCAGAACCGCATAAATATTAAAACTATTTGACTATTTGAAACTTTGCGTTGTCCAATCTTATCTACATCAGAAATCTTTTATTTAAGTACACTATATATTATATATAAATTAAAAGAAATTAGATTAAAAGAAAACCAAATATTTATAATTATTCAACTTTACCTCAAAATATCTTTGTTGATATCTGTAAATGTCAAATTAATAACCTCATGCATTTTAAGACATGAACTCTAAAGTACTCAAGAATTTTTAGAAAGGAGTGAAATAGGTCTTTTAGAATATATCCAAGCAATGGGCCATTTTCCATGTTTTGCAAAGATTAAAACATCTCTGTAGTTACTCAAGTAATATAATCATGTTGCAAACTCACTGACACAGAGTTGCAGTATTTAGTTGTGTCTGAAACTATTTTGATTTTTTAGCATTTCATAACTAGCTCACTATAGTCATCTAGAAATAACCATTCATCATGTAATTATTTTAATGAGAAAGAAACATTATTTAAAATAAATAAAAACCAGACAAGCAGAACAAGACACACATGCATTCTTCATCCCCATTTCAAAAACGGGGCAGAAGAATTTATGACTTTTATGGCATGGTCTAATGTCCCTGACTTTTTCTGTGATTTTTATGTAAATTGGGAGTACAAGACACCCTGAACAATGATACCCTCCTTCGCCCTCTGAACTATGTTTCAATATTAGTCAGAGCAGAATTTTCTCTAACTGCTAAATATCTGATAAATAAATTATCTATATCTCAGCAGTCCTCTTTTATCACTACCTTGGTTCATTAACATAGGAAAGGGTTTGACATTCTCTCAATTATGAAAATTTCACAACAACAGAAATGTGAAATACAGTTTGCTGCCTGTTTTTCAAGTCTTCAATTAATTTTATCATATGACAACCGGCTTTTAAGTTAGAATCCAAGATGGAGTTTGAAATAATGAGTCTGTGATCTGATCCTTAATGATTGATGCTCAGTTGGTCAATCTGTTTGGCTGGTTGATCTTGGTTGGTTTCTACAAACTTTCAGTCGTATCCATTCTAATCTTCTCTGTTCCCATTGTGTCTCACAATGAACCTCTTCCATCCCCATTCTACCGAGAGGCTGAAAACCTAGTTAGAATCCAGCTCTCAATGTTGACTGTATGACAGAATGATCTGGGGGAGTTTAGAGCACCTAAATCTAAAACTCTGGATTTGGGAGCCAGACATTTGTATGTTTTTTAAGATTTCTAGGTTATGCATCCAGGGTTGAAAACTACTTTCTATGATTTATATAGACAGTTGGAATTATCTTATTTATGAGATGAAGACTTCCCATAAAGAAACATTTTTCCCTGATACCTGCTTCCTACAATATATACACCCCAATGCAGAAATATTCTTGCCATATGTGAGTTGAAAGAAGTTATCTGTAAAGGTCAGTTTGGGCAGATACATGTTTTATGACTAGTATATCATCGCTTTCTATCACATACCAGGCACTTTCATCATAGACTGATAAGGGTGTGTCCTCCTCCCCAAACTAGGAATATAAACTTTTCATAAAAAGTTACTTGAGAAATTCTCTAAGAGTGAACCCTAAGCTGGTTAAAAGTCCCTCACATTCAGTCTAATAACCACGAATACACTAGTAACTTCTCCAGTACACATCCTCCTCATTCTCTTTGTCTTGTTCAGTTTTAATTGCTTTGCTTGATTTTGCATGTTTTAAAAATAATTAAGTCAAAAGAGATCCCTCCTTTTCACTAATTTAAAATAATTTACTCAAGTGGGTTGCATGTTTGATGAAACACACACAACTTTGCCATTAGATTGAAATATTTTAAGGGAAAAAGAGTTAAATGTTATATTTGCTCTCATAATAATATCATGGAATGACTCTAGATCAGTAAGAAGAGTTTAAAGTACTGGTATACTCTGAGAAGTCTCTTTTGTTACCATATGTCACTGTCACGACTCTAAATCATTTCCTCATAATTTCAATATTCTACTCAAATTGAAGAGCTCTGTCTTTTAAAAAGTTATTGCTATCATTAATTTCATTTCCTTTTACATGGTTCTGATTGAATTGCTCTGTGTGTGTCTGGCTCAGAGACTTGAAAACTCATTCAGATGATACAAATGGATAGCCCAGATTGAGACCCCCTTGAATTAAGACCTGGAGCTATAAGAGCAACTTCTTTGGTCAACAAGAGCACATTAATACACACGTGCATGTGCATATATGCACATAGCTTCCGGACGGTCTTTGATAGACATTTGATGGATAATCGCCATAGACTAAGATCCAGCAGTCTTTTAACATGTGAGTTGGCTGGTATTTTCAGACATCTGCAACCGTTACTTTGATTTCTGACAGTGACTTACCCAGATATTCCCATCTTGATGATACGGCTTCCAGTTTCTCCCAGTGTCGCTGTAGAGCATGCGGTATTGAGTCACCCAGTCAGAGCTGCTGTACCTTCCTTGGGTAGCAATGGCACTGATCTGTTTCCGATTGCCGAAGTCAACCTGAAGCCATTGATAGTGGTCACTGTCTGATGGAGACCACCCTCCAGCACCTGAGGAAGGCAGAGACAGGAGGAAGATAAAGATTTCATGTTGAACTTCTGTAATTGACAGTGGATTATTCTACATATTTCAAATGGCCTTGGCCCTGCTATATTTCACAAATATATTATGAAGTGTCCTTTAGAGATGCCATCGGGACTTCAACTAATATTCTTCCAGCTGGGTAACATTGATACTCTAACCTTTTTATGGTGTAATTATGTGCTCATTTTCTTCTGAGCAAATGTCTTCATAATTCCTCAATTAGATCTTATTAGTACATGTCAAAGTCTAATTGGCTGAGGGTTGATCAATTTACCATGAATTCTTCAACTAAAAATCACTAGGAAAATATATGTAATAATCTCTTCATCCCTTCTGTGAGGTTTTATCTTTTATTAGCTTATAAATGAAACTGAAAGGTAATGATAGACAACTCTAAAATGTTCTTTGCTTTAAAGAATTCAGAGTTCAAAAAGTACTAGTTAATCTTAAGTTGAGCTCTAATTTTACATTAGCCTTTGCATGAAGACAATTTATTTATTAACCATTAAGAGGTAAACTATCAATGCCTCTTGAAAATCAGAATTCTCAAAAATTATTTGTGCTACTACATGAAATGAAACTTCTTTACACAAAATACATAGTATAGATGAAAGGCAAATGATAAGAATGCAAACACGTTTGTTAGAAAAATGCACTAATGTAGAACAAAGAGATTCTGAACTTATAATAGTATGCAAAATAACTCTGGTTGCACATAAACATATCACAGAAAATATGACATGCTTATGCTAAGAGATAATGTAATTTTTGAGTGATTTCAGTTGCTAATGAGAGTAAATAATAGAAAAGTACTTAATAAATTATCCACTGCACAGTATATCAAAATATATGGAACACTTTTCAAATATGGAATTTAAAGACCAGCAATAAAAGAGCTTATTCTATGAGGACTATAATAATAAAAACCATTTTTAAACCACACGGATAGATCATTCATTTAATGATGTGTATGATTTTTCCCTCTGCTTTTAGCTATGATAGAACAGCTTGCCCAACATAAGAAACAGTACAAAACTGAAAAGATGTATAAAATTATTCTTTTGAGGAACTGGGCAGACAGTAGAGGACCCTGGCTCCCTGAAGATAGAGAAATGACGGGAGCCCTTCCCATTTTCTAGCTTTCAGTCTGTTTGACTTTCTGGATCCTGGTACATGGGAGAACACCACAAATGCCCAAGACACAGTGAAATAGAGACAGACTGAATGTAAGCTACGGAGAAGCTGGAATCTGATGCACAGGTCACCGGGTAACAGGTAGCTTTGCAGAGAAAGGGCTCTGGAAAACTACACAGGCTCATCAGGGAATCTCTGGAGGAGTGTAGTCAGCTCTGCAGACCAAGTCTCTGCAATCTCAGGTGAAGGCAGTTCTGAAATGTACAGCCAGAGGTTGCAGAGGGCTTGTGATAGTTTGACTTCAGGTTACAAAGGATGGAACAGACTTGCTGAACAAGGAGCCATGGGCAGCAGTTTCAGAAAGGGGTAGCATATTTAATTCTCAAATATGGGCTGCTTTAGCAATATCTGAGAAAAGATTGGAAATAAGCCTGAAAAAATAATTCCAATACCCCACAAAGAAGGTTATATACATTTTAGAAACCTAATAACACAGCATCCAAAATGTCTCAGTGTAAGTTAAAAGAAAATTGAGCCAGAAGCAGTGGTACACGCCTTTAATCCCAGCCTGGGAAGGGAGGCTGAGACTAGGAATCACTTGAGTCCATGGGTTTGATTCCCACCCGGGGCAACATAGCGAGACCTAGTCTCAAAAAATAGTTGGGTGTGGTGGTGCGCCCCTGTAGTCTCAGCTACCTGGGAGGCTGAGGCTAGGGATCGCTTGAGTCCATGGGACCCCAGGCAATATGAGTCTGCAGTTCCCCAGGTAACATAGCAAGACCTAGTCTCAAAAAAAAGTTAAAAGAAAATTTAAAAATGCTATTTGGGAAGGTAGGCAAATGTGACTTGTTAGCAGAGAACAGTCAAAGAAATTGACAAGTGACAGAGACAATGAAATTATCTGACCAGCACTTTAAAATAGTGGTGATATTAGTGCCTATTAGAAAGAGAACATGAAAATATTGAAGAAACGATGGACTCCCACCGCACATAGAAATACGCTTTCCACACTTTTCCACACGTTCAGGACATAGGGAAATTCCCTGTACATGAACATACTGCCTCCCTCAGCTTGGTCTGGGAAATGGTGACTTCTCCGCTTCACGCATAGACATGTTTCCTTCCAGCATCACCTCCTACAGGGAAGTTGGGTTGTGTCAGACAGGGCTTCCCTGTAATCTGAATAATTTCCAACTCTCAGCTATTTAGAGAAACTGCCAGAGAGAGGCGCTAATTGTAATTTCATTTCAGGAATTTCCAGGTTTTGTAAAATGAGGCATTTTACTCAACATAATGTTCCTCCCTGGACTGGTCAGCCAGGTGCTAGGATGGGTCAGTAACTTGATCCCAAATTGGGAAACATGCTAAAAGGTCATCAGGGTCTTGATGTTCTGTACAGAATTACTTCAAGCATCCATTAAGACTGCACTGCTTTAACCCTCCTAAGCGTGCACACACACACACACACACACACACATACACACACACATATACATTTTTGCCTCTCTTGTTTCATTTCCTTTTCTTTCACAGAACTCCCTAAAAACTCTTTCATATATTGTGTAGAATCCATCCTGCAATACAGTCCTGTGACCCCTTTCCTGACAGTCTGCTCACTGGAAGTAGGGTAAGTTGTCCTTATTTTGAAATTCTCTCCTGTTCTTGTGTTTAATGTTCCCTAAAGTCACATATCCTCGTTCTGCCTATTTTACCTAGAGTTTTATGCCTAATAGTTTGGAGAAACTTTAGGTAAACAAGATACCCCTCATAAGAACATCACTAACATATTTTCTTATCTGTTAGATACAATGGTCCAAATTTGAGAGAAGGCCTATAAATGAGTACATATAACATTTTAGTGCTACTAAAAGATATAATAATACAGACACGGAAATGTACAAGACACCTTTACATGAGTACACTGGAGGAAAAAAAAATGCATACTTGATGAAATTTAGACTGTTTCCTCTGAGTCCTACAAAAGAATATTCCAGAGCAAGTTTTCTTAAGTTACCCCTTTTTGCTCTATTTTAATAAAAATTAATATATATATCCTTCATGCCATTATCTCATTCTATCAAAAACCAATTTATTGTTAAGTTTAATGAAAGCAAGAATATATGAGCTATGAAAATGCAAGTTAAACTTTACTCCTTACAGAGTATTTGGAGAGAATAGTAATTCACCACAAAGGGAGGGCAAATGTCAGACTTTCATGAGGAACGTGGTGGAAGGATCGATGAGAAGTTTCCTGTTTCTCTTTGATCTATCAAGCAATGTAATTTGGGGAAGTTGATTACTTTGTTCATTTGGCCTGTGAAATATGTAACCTCTATCGATCCAAGGATTAGGAATGATACCTCTTTCACCACAAAATGATACATGAGAGAACAAAAGTGTTCCCCAACATATTGTGGAGGGTGTAAGAGGACAAATACATTCTCAATGGGGTTGGTGGTAGCACAGACGAAGTCAGGGGGAAATTGAAGAGGAGATAGAGGAGTTGGAGACTTGAATAGTCATAACCTTATTTCCTAAGATGACTTAAGATGAACTCTTATCTGTAACCACAGAACTAAAACTACATAGTAGATAAGTGGCAAATTGTTAAAAGTGATTTGAAAGATGAATTGTCACACAACTCTTACTATTAGTTACACATTAAGGATTGTTTTCCTTTTCTCCTTCTCAGTCTTTATGTCTCTCTCCTGCTCTTCTTCCTTCACCTCTTCCAATTATCTCCATCCCTCCATCTATCTCTGTATCTCCCCCCACACACATGCATGGCAACTCTGTATGTGCATGTGTACTTAATGTCATAAAAAGACAAAATATTTCTATTCTAAAATTATACTCTATAGGAGTCACTTAAATGATAGATCATAATGTAGAATCTGGGAAAATGGATGGATTAGTCCAGCTAGTATTCTAATGTTATGGTAACATAAATTGATAGCTGTAACTTCTGTCCTTTAATTTGTGAATTAGAGTCTCTGAGAGAAAGTAGGATGTTGTGGAAGGTTCAGGAGAGGTCATGTAGTTTCTTTCCTAGTGATTAATCTTCCTGTGTGAAAGTGATGCCCAGGTGGGTGGACATAACACCACTAGAGACTATAAGTCTGGATTCTAATTTAAAGGGAAAAGGTGGGGGAATTTAATTAAGTTTTGAACTACCTTTAATAACTAGCTAAGAAATATGTATTAGATGAAAAGAATAAATTGAAAAAGAGATTTTCGGGCTAGATAGCATCATGAGTTCAGACTTTGAAGCCTTCTTCTCTTCTAAAGGCATATTATTTTTAGATAAGATAGATAACAAGGAAATTGAAAAGACATAACCAGGATCAAAAATATGATCAGCATCTCCATGCACAAGAAATACAGCTAAGATGCAAATCCATGTGAAGGATGAGCTCTGAAGACCCCTGGAGTCTGGCTATTGAAGCCAGAGAGATAGAGGCAGTGAGTATCTGCAAAAGACACTGTAGATGTGGACAGAACACCAAACCTAGCCCAGAAATGAGCTGCTTGTGAGAAGACAGGAACCAGCTTTTACTGATCTGGAGATGTGGCTTCTATGAGATGTCACATCCCAAGGAGAAAACAAGCTTATGGGAATTGAGAGAGGTCACCCACTGGCTTGGCATCTGGGCCTGTGAATCTCAGCAGCATTGCAAGCAAAGACACAAGGTTCTCAGTGGAAGACATGCTGTAGGATGGGGATTTGGAAGCTTAATAGAGACAGTCACAAAACCATAGGACCGAGAAGGATTGGGGGCAGGAAAGAAAGAGTGGGAGACAGACCATGAGGAATATACAGGTCACGATTTCAAATCACAGGAAGGAAAACTGATGCCATGAAAGTTGGTTGCTTAGTCAAAGATTCGATGTACATCAGTCCAGACAGATAGCCATTGAGGACCGGTGGAAACATGTTTCAAGTTCTCCAACATGTCAAGTAAAGCTACCCATGAACAAAGCAGTAGCATCTATCTGATACAACAGATAAATAAAATATTTACACCATTTCCAAAACACAACTACAAAAGTAATCTTAGAAACAAATGTTATCACTAGGGAACAAAACCCATCAAGGAATATGCACAAATGTGGTATTTTCTGAGAAAGCATCAGTCAGCTAAAGGGATTATTGATGCATTCTTACAGAAGTCAACATAGAAACTATAAAATATGCTAGAATTCAAAAAATAGTGTGTTCAGTTAAGATAGAGTAAAAAGAGCTGAGTTTACATTTCTAACAGAAACACTAAAAAAAAGTCAAATGAGACATTGTGAGACAGAATGGGAGGCAACAGAGGACCAAGACCCCTAAGATATAGGACAAGAGGGAGTAAATTCTATTCTTCCCACTTGAAAAAATTCTATTTTTCCTATCTTGAGAGTGTTCTTAGGCTGAGACAGGAAAAGAGCCAGGAGGAACCTGACTAAATGCCCAGAGTAAGAAACAGAGCTGAGAGTCAGAAGCCAAGGGTGGTTAGGAGGAGGGATTGGGGGGAGGACTTGGTGTTTTCAGCTCAGTAACGATTATTAGCATTGCATGAGTAGAAACTGCCCATGTTCTGCACACCAAGTAGACCTATGTGGACCAAGCAAGCTGCATGCTTTGGGCAGTTTTCTCTGTGATCCTGCCGTTTGCTATATATAGTCCCAAGAGAAATAGGAAGTGCATGAAACTATAAAGTCCTTTACAAGAATGTAGATGACACTTTCATCTGCAATAGTCAAAAGTGAGAACTGTTCCAAGTTTCCATCAACAGATGAATGGGAATATATTTTTTATGCCCATATGGAAGAAGACGTCAGTAATAAAAAAGAACAGGCATTGATCCAAATTATACAAGTGACCTCAAAATACTGATGTTGAGTGACAGGATCTAGGGGAAAAGGGGCACATTATTCAATTCCATTTATATAAAATTCCAGGAAATGCACACTAATGTAGAGGAACAAAAACAAGCCAGCAATTATCTAGAAGGATGGAAATCAGGAGGTAAAAATGAGCAAAGGAGAGGTTATAAATGAGCAAAAGACACTTCTTGGGGAGATGGATATTCTTACCATCTTGGTTGAGGTGGCAGTATATAAAATTATTGCTTTATTATATATTATTATATATAATATATGATTACATATATTATATAAGATTATTATTATATATAAAGTTATTGAACTTTATAATCTATATGTGCACATACTAGGGAGTATTAGTGCTATATTAATCAGGGGCCAATACTCTAAAAATGCAGGACAAGTCAAAGTTCATACAAAATAGTGGTAAAACATAAGTCTAAAGATAAATGTGAAACAAAACAAAATATGTGATTTCATCAGATAATAGTAGATGATAGGAAGACGGAATTGCTGGTTTCCCATTTCTATACACCCCAAAAAGGACAATTTTCACATCGCCCTGGAACACAGAGAAACAAAGCAAAGGGCCAAACAAAACCAAATCAACAGCAAGTCCAAGACATCTGACTGAAGGACTAAGACTTCCAGAGAGAAGGCACAGGCAGACCAAAGCTTGTATGTAGACAAACAGCCATGTTGGAGGACTGTAAGTACTTTGGAGGTGGGCGTGTTGTGGTGATGTACACAGGACGAGATTACTCCGAGTCACGTAAACCGTTGTAAATCACTGTTATCTCAACAAAACAAAATACATAAATCAAAAAAATCAAAGGTTTGAAAGATAGAACAAAATGACTTTGGGTGCAGTGGCAGAACTAATCATGTGAAGACCAAGCACTAAGATAAATCAGTACCCACTAAACGAGGTATACCTGCATTCAATTTTGCATAATATTCTAATTCTATCCCAAAGGACTAGCATTATTCATAAGTGGGACTTTAGCTTCCTTGAATATTTATTAAAGGGACTGCCAGAAAAGAAAATTATCCCAAAATTAATTAAAAAATTAAATATTAAAATGAAAATGAAAATAATTAAAATTAAAAAAGAGTTTGGTTTGTATGAAGCTAGAAAAATAGACAAATTTCTTCAGTATCTGGCATGTGGGTTACGAACATTTAAAATTAAAGAGAAATCAGGGAAACTCGGTGATCTGGAGGTGGTGTGGTGGGCTAAATGAATTTTCCTTTATTCTTAACAGAATACAGTTCATGCTATATCACTATTGCTATGTAATTTCAGCAAAGCATTTGGCAGTATCTTCAATATGTATAAAATGTTAAAATGTGGTCTGGAAGATAACAGTTTTAGGTAAATTCAAAAATGGTTAATAATGATGCCCCAAATATGTTGATTAATGGCCACGTCAATTTGAAAAGAACTCTGTAATGATATGCCATGGGCTTTCGTCCTATATTCTGTCATTTTTAATATTTTTATTATCTAAGGCATGGAAACATGCTTATGAAATTTGTCAATTATATAAAGCTGGAAAAGAGACCTAATATGATAACTAACTGAATTATGATGTATAATGTTCCCGACTGGCTGGCATCAATTCTGATGCTTAGAAATAATTATACAACCTAATGTACTTTATGGTAATATAGGGCTGCAGCAATACCATCTAACAATAATACTTTATCTCTAGTATGACATTTGAAACATTTTGGAGACATTTTTATCAAGTCTTTACAAGTGGACAGAAAAACAATACAAGTAGAAAGTATTAGGTTTTATAACAACATGAATATAACCATGCTATCATCAGCCAGACCTACAAAGAAATCATTCACAGAAACCCAGGAACTCTCACTGTGATGGTCCTGAATAGGATCACCCTTCTTCTCCCTAAGAAATTGCCCCAAAGACACATGAATGAGGTTATATATGACACTAGATTCTTCATTTCTCTTTGATGCTTAATATTACAGTGAACACTATACTATTCCTATTGATCCACCCTTGTACTGAGCATGTGACATTTCCATTTGGAGCCATTATGATTAACACAGCCATCACCATTCTTGTTGGTGTTTAGAGTACCACTCTATTTCTGTTGGGTTTTATACCCAGGAGAATAATCATAACTCCAAATATATTTCTAGTTTTAAAATATGTCTCAATGTCTCAAAAATTTCCCAAAGTACTTGAGATTTTTATGCCCCATGTACCAAGAGTGTCAAGAATTTCTGTTACACATCTTTACAAACATTGGTTATAGTTCACCACATTTTCCTTATGTTGGCTCATTGTAGGTATTATTTACTCTTTCTTGAAAACTATCTCTATTTTGTCAGTAACCAAGACTATTTCCAAAAAGAAAATAAATAACTAAAAATGACAGGATAGACACAAAAACAAAATGTAGTTTCCTGAAGCAATTCCATGCACATGTATGTGTAGATCACCATTTGATTAATGGCAAAGAGAACACAAGGAAACTAGAGAAAATAGTCTTTTTTAATAGTATATTCAGAATCAAGTGGAAATCCACACCATAATGAAAAGTGAAATGTTACTTTCTGCTACACTATCCCTCAAGTCAAATTAAAATGTGTAAATCAGCAATTTTCTCACAATTAGGCAAACTTCAAAGCAAATATATCCATGTTTGTTTACACAGTCACCTCAAGCACATGAATGTATCTGAATTGTGAAAAGACACTTATTGCATGGCAGTTTAGTTTTGAATATTTTATATATATATATATATATATGATTTTTCAGGTAAAGTCCCATGCCAAGTGTATTTTTAAGAATGTCAACTTTTATAAAAATGTCAAACATTATATTAATATTTGACCACATGAGACAAAAGAATGGAAGTCAGGTGCAAGTTTACAGTTACATAAAAAAACTTCATAAAGGCTGGAGAGCAGTGGAAATTAACATGAACTCAAGTTCATGAACAAACTTCCATCAACTCTCCATTCTACACAGAAGTCTCAGAGCAGATTATATTGTCACTAAAAAAGAACAAATCTCCAGAGGAGGTTAGCCCAGCCTGAGTCTATATAATATGTATTATATCTAATATACATTAGGTGTATTATACCTAATATAACATAATGATAATTAAGTTAATTAGAAAATCTTGGTTATTTACATACCATGTAACTGAAAACTTCCTTATCCAACAGCAGAAATGATGTATGATCTTATTTTCAAGGATGTTTTGGCAATATTATGACCAAGAAAAATGAATCTTCCTTTGTGTGTTATTTGAGGTGGTGGTATTAGGAAAAGAAGGATCAATTTATTGGTTTTGAGATCTCAAGCTAAGCTTAAATATTTTTTCAGATTTCATTGTAACATTAAAAATAAATTAAAAAGGAGTGAAAAAAGGGGTGGTGAGATATCTATTATTGGATCTGTTCAAGTGAAGGTTGAATAATAAGAATTTCTTCACAAGAAGATTTTTATAAGATGGAAGATTCTACTAAATACCCTTCCATTTTATTTACAAAAAGAAAAGGTTGGAATGAAATAAAAGCTATTATATTGAATTCATTAGCAATACTATCAAGTGATTTTTATTTCTTATAGCCTTGGAAACCAACAGTTATTATTCAAGCTTTGTTTGATCTATTTTACTAACATCAGGGGACATATTATTTATACTATTGCTCAGTATCATTGGACTATATATAACTTTCATTATTAAAGAGCTTGGTTATTTCCATTTTTACTATGAATAATAATAGCATGGTTCATTCATTCCGCAAATATTTATAGAGCACTTCTATAAGCATGCCGTTTTTTAATTTTTTTATAAGCAATATTTACTCGACCATTTCTTTGTACTTGATACAATTTATTTGAAAAATGTACAAAACTATTCTTTATTTAATAAAGATGTTATTACTGGGGAAAGAGGCATCTACTCTACTTTAAAAGTGCATAGAAATGAAGTCTCTTTGGTAGAAAAACGAAAAGCAAGAGAAATAATTACAACCAACCCGAAGTCACTGTGTCAGCGGGTTTTTCAACTGCAGGAAGCTGCTCTTTGATGGTTCCCTAGCAAAAGGCTCCCTATTACACCCCAATATCCTTTGACCACATCTAAATTCCATCCTGGTCAAAGGGATCATGAGTCTGGGGCAAGATACGACTCACCATTTTTTAGAAATTAAAAACTTCATGGGCAAGAAGGCAGCTTTATGTGTGGAAATCTGCTTTTTTGAGGCATTCACCATCCTTGTCATGCATCCCTATTAAAATGTTCAGAATCTCGGAAATGATCGGGTTAACTGGAAATAGTTTTCCTGGTGCTCCAGCCACAAGCACATTCTCTGACTTGGTCTGGAAAAAGCATCCTTCTGACGATGCTATTCTTCCTGATATAAAAAGAATAGTAAAAACCTCCTCCTTCATGCTCCTCACAAAGAAGACTGCTGGGTAGGTCAGAAGAGGTAAGTTTGTAGGTGAAAAAGAGTTGCAGAGCTCAAATGTGCAGTCGTTACCAGTAAGCTATCAATGGCACTTGACCTCTATTTATAGGGAGGACTGCAAGAAGGAGAGAGCTGCAGAGGTCATTTAAGTCTTGGATTCTGAAGGAAACCTTAAATAAAAGCAGCACCCTCCTCTTGCAGGTCAGGGCAATGAGTGAACAGAGAATTCCCAGGAGCTATAAATGAACTTGGACTTTCTTAGTGATTCCTTGAGGGCTGGGGAGTTTTTTTCTGCTCCAAAGTAGTCCAGAGACTAGTTGGAGAGGACACACAATTCAAAGGAAAGTGTTTTAGGGGAAATGGAACTCATCACAATTGAATGTCCCTTTAACTTCTGTAGCCATTTCTTGCTAGGTGGTAAAATAAAGTGAATTTAAAAATTGCTTCCCATCTATGTCAAGCAAACCTACTCCCCAGCCAGCATTTTGTATCACATAAATGACATCAGAGTTAGCTATTTATGACTGTTTCCTTTATTTAAGAAAGACAAGGGTCAGAGGGAGAGTTGCAGAGTGGAAAGGTTCTCACTGGTAACTAAATATAGTGTGTTGTTTATTAACAAAATAATTGGGGATGCAAATAATATCTCCATGCCATCTGCCTAAGGGACTCTTTTATTGAAGCCTCATTATTTTCCAGGGCAGAGGCTCTCCATAAAAAAGATCAGTGAAAGAAACTAAGAATAGCAAATGAAAGTTCACATCTGTCCATTCACATTATCTGCTGTGGCATATGCAATAACTTCAAAGACACATTCCAGTAATATATGTACAAATATGTCCAAAATCTTCTGCAGTGTATACCGTGGGAATCAATCAGAATAGATACATGTTATATAGACACTGTGCAAGCAGCAACGCAGATTCATCCATGATCTACATGAGGGAAATAGCACCAATACATAAATTTTCAATATAGACCTACATGGTAGGGCAGAAATGTGAAGCCATTTGCCAGTGAAACTAATTGAAAAGGATATTTACTGACTTGAAGTTGTAAATTTCCTCATATCAGTCCTAGACTATGATGGAGCAGTTTCAAATGCTTTATTTTTATGGTTTTACAGAGGAAAGACAGGGATTATTCTCAAGATCAGTCTAGTTATGTAGCAATCACATTATTTACATCACACTTAAATGTGTTTGAAGACTTATCTGACAGGCCCACAATTCATGCATAGTCAGCTAAACTCAGCTCCTAGATTGTTAGCATGATGCCATTTTCCCAAGTTCAGGTTCAGGATCCCCATGAGGGTATAGGGAATAAGCAGTCCTTAATATCTGTTTTAACCACAGAATCTGTTTGAATGAAGAGGGGAAATGTTTGACACTCTCATACTTGGCAATATAAAATTATTCCACCAAAATAGTAGTGGAGATTTTTTGATATAAATATTTTTTTCTCAGATATATGTTTTCCTCATATATCTAAGGAAGAGATCTTCTATATCCTTTTTACATACACACAATATTTTCAGTGAATTTCACAAGTCAGTTGTATTTTAAGATCTTTAAGAATGTCAACTTTTACAGAATGTCAGCTAATATCCTAGTAGTAGACTAAATGAGATCCAAAAATGTCAAATACAAGAAGCTTACTACTTCATAGAACTACAAAAAATAAACAAACATACAAAAAGCCTGGGGGTGGTAGAAACTAACACACACTTAAAGTTTGATCTGCTCTCTCTTCTGCATAAAGAAGTTTCACTTCCTAGGGTGTGACTGAGAAGGAAACCAACACTAGGTGATGAATAAATGTAATAAGCAGGTATTGGAAATACAGTTCTTTTAAGCACATATTTCTAAAAGTATTATCTTTCTATACATAAAGCCATTAATTCCCTTTGCAAAGAACTTCTTGAATGGATTTGTCCCCAAAAGGCAAGCTTGAAACTGACTATTTTGGCAATGAGATAGAATGACAATTTAGAGGAAAATCTCCAAAGCCATTTTAAAACAAAACAAAAGAGATGCCAAGCATGTTGCTTGTCCTACTAGAGTCAACATCTACTCTCATGAGAAAAGTCTCACATCTTCATCACTATGTCGCTAATTTTGACTCTTCAAAATAGAATCATTAGTTAAATCCTGAAAGGGAGGTAATAAAGATGCAATTGGATAGAACAGAATGAGATAAGTTCCAGCTTTGTCAACACTGGCACAGTAGAAACACAACCCCAATGACGATAAATAACAAACATTTCTCATGGATCTGGAGGCTAAGAAATGCAAGATCAAGGACTTGGTGATTTTGTGTCTAGTGAGAATTATTTTTCTGGTTCATAGAAGACTGTCTTCCTGTGCCTGAATCTTGGGAAGGGGCAAGACAATCCCTGGAGGGTATCTTTTATCAGGGCACTGAGGCCACTCATGAGGACTCCACCTCATGACTTACTGACCTCCCAAAGACCTTACCTCCAAAGACCAACACCGTGGGATCAGATTTCAATGTATGAATTTGGGGGCATACCAACAAGTTATATGAATAAACCTGAGATTCTGTATATAATGTGACTTTCAAAAGATAAGCCTCACATTTTGACACACTCATGATACAATTTTGAAATTGTAATAGTATATAATGAAGAATTTTGTAATAAGACACATGATTATTGGCATAAATATTTTGATAAGTGAAGTTCAACTCCTTCAAAAATGGTCTCACTAGAAAATACCTAAAACCAATGAACAAAGGAGAGAAAAGATGAAGTGTGTTAATGATAAGGGCAGATGGACCAAAGTTTAAAATATCTGCATTTTTCTTTTTGTCCCTTTCTTCCATTTTTCTTTATATTCACTGACATATATAAAAGAGACAAAGGTTTAAGTATTCAGTTGCTAGTTATACAAGAATATAAGCTTTCACCTCAAGATCATCTCAGAGCTTAATAAAACATATTTGCCATAGGAAATTGAATTTTCATAATTTAAGCTGTGAATGGACTGGTGTTGACTTGTATTAACTAATTGATCTATATGAAGAATAATTCTTACAGTCCACTAGCCTTCAATAACCTGACCCAAAATCATGCATGCTATACATTGTCTCTTGCAGTTCATAAAGCACAAGATATTCTGGATTTCTTCATCCACACACTAGTAATATCTAGCAACTCATGATCCAATTGCAATGGTAACTTGGTTTTTTGTTGAAACAAAATACCGCTATTATTGCTACACAATATTAGTACCAATATTGTACTTAATATGCCACCAATATTGTCACACAATAAGAGTACTCTAAGTAGAGTAATAGTACTTCTATTAGTAATAGTATCCCTAACAGTACTTCTAATAGTAATAGTACTTAGTAATATGTTTCTACTGTAAGGGAGAAGGAAGCTAATAGGAGAAAAGAAAACATCACAGTAACCAGCTGAAGGCATGTCTCAGGCTATGGAACCAAAGTAGCTGCATTAAGACAATGACAGCAAGTTGGTGAACTGTATTTTAGGGTCACCCCATCTGTGGACAAGAAGAAAGCCCAGATGACACCCCAGTATTGCATCTTGAGGAATGTGAGCAGGTTAGTGCAAATTCCCAGGGTGGGAAAGATTGCTAGATTAGTAGCCAAGCAGGAGTTATATTTCAGCCTTAAATATGAGCAGCTTATCTGACATCAAGTCAAGATTCTAAGTAGGGTGTGTGTGTAAATCTGATGCTCAGGAGAAGGGAGGAATTTGGGTGTACATTTGGAAGCCATCAGAATATGTGTGGTCTTTCAAATTTGTTTTAAATTTAATTTATTCATGTGTTTGCTAGATTATGTTTATGGAGGTAAAGAAGGTACATCTTTGGATCTGTTCTGGAAGTGATAGGCTCAGACCTCTACAAATCTGTATTTTGGTAACAATAGATGACTACACTGTGAGAGTTTGAGGTCTATATTTTATGTGTATGTCTAGCAACTGTATTTTACGCACACACGTATAATTTCACACCCAGCACCAAATGTCTGATCACCTCCACCACCAACCAATCACCGCTTTACGCCTCACCTCCCCTTCTTTCACCTCTGGTATCCACCATTCCATTTTCAGAGTCTAAGGATTTATTTCATTTGTTCATTTCCTTTTAATTTTTATAATCTCAAGTGAGTGAAATCATGACATTTTCTCTTTTTACTTATTTAACTTAGCATCATCCCCTCCAGGTCATTGAAAGATGACATTGAAAGTTGCCATGAAATGAGATGATCTAGTGAAAGAAGTGAGGAGAGTCTGGGACATGTGTAAATATGTCATGGGCGGAGAGACTGCACTGTCCAATGGAACAGGTTTTCTACCATTTTCCTGTCCTACCACTGTACCACTTGCATCTTAGCTGCGTGGACTACAATTCCCAGTGTGCCATGAAGCAACATTATGAACTTGGGGTGACTGAAAAGGAGGAAGGAGCAAATCTGGTATATACTTGGGGTGGAAGGAAGGAACAGGGAAGACACACAAAGAGGCTGTTTCTGGTACTTTAGACATTGGCAGGCAGAGTTTTCAAAGATGCTGGCAGCCTTCATCTTGACCTTGGGTGGATTATTCAGCCTGCATGATACATAGTCAACTCTGGCTTTCTCCTTTTCTCTGAGCTCATCTGTCTTTCCCAAACTCATTCCATGTTTTCCTTTGCTGGATGGTAGCTCAGGCTCCTGGCAAGTTTTCAGGCCTTACCAATCCCACTTTGGACCAAGTCTATTTAGCTGGGCATTAGTCCATGAGGGGTTGGGTGATTTTCAGGTTCAATTTGGAGTCTCTCCTTACTGCTTTTCTCTCTGTATCTATTCCCTTTAAACCTCATGCTATTAAAAACCATTAGCACATTAGAGTTTGGCTATTGCTTTAATGCATGCAAGTCGTGGACACTTAGAACAGGCAAAATGGATTTATTTCCTCTAAACAGTTTGGGGTATGAAGGGAACCCTGGGTTTCATGCAGCCTCAAATATGCCAATCAATGCTTGATAATTATTCAAAGGAACAGAAACAGGCATGTCAAATCATGGGGGAAGATGTGGGAAGGTGAGCCTTGGAAAATTAGTGGTGCCGTGGAGAAGCAAAGCTTTTATATTGTCTATCAGACAATGTGAGAACATGCTTTTTAAAATAATCAAATCATAAACATGCTTTTAATCTACTAACTCAATCTACTAACACTGGAGTACATTTCCTATAGAATAACTCTCACTGCTTGCCATCTTTCCCACAAAAGAAATGAGATATGTGTGAACCTATGATTTTATCCCATTAAAACACTATAATTTAATGAAACTGGGGAATTCTGAATCTTTGAAGACAAGCAAAAGTCAGGGAACTATGAACAAAGTAGCAGTAAAAGTGCTTTGTAACCATCGTATAAAATAATAGATTATTTTCAAATTAGTTACTCCAAGAACAGAACATGGTTTCATAATTATAAAGAAGTTAAAATCATGAAAAGTTTGGTCTAGGATTGTATAAGATAAAATTTCACATTGCGATTATTTCTTTATCATTGTTTAATATTCAAAATGGTTATGTCTTTTAGCACATTAACTAGCTAAATAATCTCTTAATGGCCTTTTACTAATTACTTTTTGATGTCAATAATTTTCTTATTTCATAAACATTTTAAGTAACAGGAATGTTGATCCTTGGTCTTATCTCCAGATATAGGATACTAATTAACATAGCTTGCATTCAATAACATTCTGTAACTTACACTTTATTTTCACCAAAATTCCCATTTTCAGTGTGTGTGAAAACAACAGTTTGAAAGTTTTCATTGACTAGCCCAGACTACGAGAACAAAGCACAGAGCTCAGTTTGAACCTGGATAGATCAGATTCCAAAAGTTATGCTTCCCCCCTCCTAGGAAATAAATGTTTATGAGAGACATTTAAAACAAAAGACTGCTGAGATTTTAAACATGACAGCATCTATCTTTTATTTTCAAATGTGGTTGTTTTCAACTGTGATTTTGTTTAATGAAGAAACATGGAAAATATGTTAAGCAGAGAGGAGTATGCAAAAGACTTTGACTTCTTAAGGAACTCAAAAGAAAAGGATTGGACGAACTTCTTAATAGGCAAATCAAATCCCTTTAAAAATTAATGAAGTGTCACCAGTTTATTACTGAAATAAAGGCAGAAGAGATCATGCTCCATTAGTGACAGTGTCTCCCGGTATTATCTGAATTTGAGGTTGAAGATGAATCATTCTCATCTACCCTTTAGTAGACAACTTGCAAATTCAGAGCAGCCATTTGATCTGTCTGGTATGAGGGTTGGTGAGGATAGAAGTGAAAAACAAGGAAAATGTCATGGTAAGAAAATGAGGGAACATATGAAACATAGAAAGGTGCAATGAGATTACTAATATTTATTTGAATTTGAATTTTTGTTCTAATTTTTGAAGAAAAATGAATACTAAAGTGCCTCGGAGTAAGAAATTCACTTGTGAAGTGATATGACATTTTTATTTTTGCAATTCTAGTTGGTTTATTATTTCCGCTGTTAGTCTGTTCATTTTTCATGTAAGATATGTAAGATGAAGATTCCCATATACATTCCATTCTACTTTGGCATCAGAGACCCCACCACTTTTTGCCCCCTCCTCCACCAAGTAACATTCTTTATCTGTTAATGTTGCCTTCTCCTTTGTGCCTCCCAATGTTGGCACTTTCCAAGTCTCAAAGAAAATATATCTGGACTAAACAAAATCACAACTAAGATGCTAAACACTTACTTGTGAGCAGTTAACCTGAAGTCACTTAGCCAATCTCTAGAATAGTGAAAGGAAATGAGAACTCATATAGATTTTATGTTTCATTGTATGATTAAGGACACTAGAGCTTAGGGAGACTGGTATCCTGCTTTGATCGCACAAGCAGTTACTAACTTAGAGTGGAGAAGGGTGTTGATTCAGGTGTGAGTTCTTCATCATCAAACTCTTTTCTTTACCACTCACTAGCCACGAGGTTCCTCTCTTGTGCAAAATGCTCTATCCTAGCATTTCCAAACAAACAATCCAAACCCCAAACAGCCATACAGCCACCCTTAGCTCTGTTCCTTATAACTCCATAGTTAGGATATGTTTTGAAGCTTCTGTACCTAGAATGTCATTTGTAATTGCTGGAGAGACATGTTAGATTATGTGCCCAATCCATCCCTTCTTTTTCAACATGTTTATTTGTTTTACCCCAAATCATCTAATTAGGACTTGACTATTTTTGCTGAAGGCATCTTATCCTCTAAATGACTCCAGTTTAATCTTTAATTCTGCTTCTTCAGGCTTTCCTACATTCTACAGTTCCATCTGCTCTCTCTCTATGCCCCCTCCCCCCACTCATCTCCCTCTTTTCTTTAACACTTTCTTTCATTTTGTGTGAATTGGTGTGAACAGTTCCTGATTGGGTTTTTCTTTGTCTGCCCCTACCTACACAAAATAGTAATTAATTGTCCACATTTTATGTCTGTTTGCATAAACATATGTAAATAATTATTCCCCTCCCCTTCAGTGCTTACTGAGCCAATTTCAAAGTGCTAAGATTTCAGGTTTCCTGTGCCATCTAGTCTCCTTCGAATTGCCTTCCGTGGCCATCCCTCACTTGTATGTGTGCTGTCTTTATCTCTCTGTACTATTCCTTGGGCTGTTTTCATGCCCTGAAAAGTCCACATCTCGCCTCGGATAGTCAGCGCAGTCACCCAGCTCCATCAGCTCAATCAGAGGTCCCTCCTACCCTGTCTGACTTTCCGCCTGTCATGTTTTGTACCCACCTCCAGATCCAGATGCCCATGCCATGCCCGTCCAGTAGAGGAATGCCTAGTATCAGGGCATGGTGGGCTGTCCAGGGTGTGGACATTGCATCGGTAGAGTCCTTGCTAGTCCTATTCTACCCCAATTGAAGATTAAGGGTTAGTTCTCCTTTGCCTTCTTTCTACCTTCCTCAGTCCCAGTCATGCTCTCCTCATCAGCCAGCACCAGAAACACTTGACCTTGCACTCAAGTCCATGGCTTCTGGTCTACAGTTCTCTATTGATGAACACTGACGATGAGTTCCAGTCATGTTAAAAGTGCACAATGCCCTGTATGACATTTCATCTTCAAAGATTGTTATAAAAGAAGCACAGAATTCTTCCTCATATGTATTATGATGTCAAGCAATCTAACAAAATCCATTAAATACTCATAGAATTTGTGGTTACAATATAACTGTCTATAAATTTATATATAAATAAATTAAAAATGAATATTAAAAAAACAATATAACTGTCTTCCTCTATTTTGTTGATGTTTTAGACAGATAAACTGTGTGTCTAGAGAACAAAGAGACAGAGAAGTTTATAAAGAAGTCTAGTCTAAGATCATTTAATCAACATATTTCATATTATATATAATATTGCATATTATATAAAATAATCTCTAATTTTTTAGTGAAATTTTAAGTATATCCAATTAGTCAGTGCAAGATATAGGAATATATATATATATATATATATATATATATATATATATATATATATATATATATATATATATTCTTGTGTGTGTTTAGGTTTTAGGAAAGAGATACAGTTTAAAATACTTCACATTATGCTGGATGAAGGAATGACATTCACATGATATACTAATAAAAATCATTTCTTTATTTATGATTAAGGTATCTCTCATCTATTTCCCAAAACTACTGAATTCTTGAACTTGAAACTACTCAGCATCATGGCATTGTAATTTGATATAATCTTGTCAATGGATTAACAATCAAGCAAGACAAAAAGTGTATTCAGCACTCATTGAACTAGTTGATGGGGAAAGACATTTGTCATCTTGAACATATGCTCTCAGAGGACAGCAGAAGACAGGGGCATGAGTGACAAGCTATCAGCACTAAAGAGTTCGCTCCTTCAATTTAATTATGGGTAAGTTGCAAGGTGCATGTTCAATACAGAAAAATAGAAAGTTAATTTCTCACAACATAAGGCCAAATTATTTCTTTCAATTATTCATACAATTCTAAGTGTAGTCTCAGAAAGCATCACACTCCTTCCCTACTGATAAATAGAAGCATCATAGGTCTATAGAATTGGTCCTTGGGGACTCAGTTGGGACAGATCAGGGGAGTATGACAGATGAGTCTTAAAGTCGACATGCATAATGAATGACCCATTTTGCATGTACACACATAGAAAATGCTATAGGGTGGCTTTAGAGTGTGAAAGATAATGGGCCCATGACTTCATACTATTCATCCATCTTGCCACTGTCATCCAAGGAAGCTTCATCTGCTTGTTTCAAAGGGCTTGGCGATCCTTCTACAATACTAACTCCCCAAGCAAGTGCCACAGATTGTTTATAAAGCTCCTGCACTGACAGGGGGAGGGCTTACCTCAGGTGGTTTTCAAATGTAACATCAGCAAAGGATCCCAATACTGGGTCTGTAGTTTGTACTCTCATTGATGTATTTGCACCTCTATTTGGAAAAAATATGGCAAAAGAATGTTTTGCTAGTATTAGCAAACTTATGTTTTGATTTTCCTCATTTACTTCATTTGTACTATGGAATAAGCATTGAGCTAAGTAGGTTGTATCTTTAATATTTAAGCACAGTCTGGAGAAAATACTGGCATGCCTACTTTAATGATAAGGACAATTAAAATGTGAAGGTTCCAGTCTTTCTCTACAAGCTACACAAATACTGGGGGAGGAGAGGGCTTAGATCAAACCTGACTGATTCTAAGCTCTGAGCTCAGACTCAGGGTAGCTGACTTGCGCTCATTGTCTAGTATTTTCTTTCACTAATAGCTGAGTGTATCAGGAAGAGTCTCTTCCCCTAATCAAAAGAGCACAGATAAGATAAAGATTCCCAGTTACAGGAGAAAAATTAACAAAGTCATTTTACAGAAGAAAAAATCCACTATCCCTCCTCTTTGAAGGACATTTTAGTTTAGACTAGGTGGAAACGCATCTAGGTGGGAATCATTCTAGCCACATTTTATAATTTAGTTTATATTCTTTACAGAGCTCTTGATCAATGCGTAGGATCTTGTTATATCACATGAAATATAAATTACAAATATCTGTAGAAGAATTATTTGAAACATATAATGCTATTGTCTTTGGGGTTTAATTTTGTATATTGTAAGGAGATGAAAATAAACCCCGAAGGCAGAAACACAATTGTATGCTTCAATGAATAAATATTATTAGAGAATGTATCTGGGAGATGGTGAGAAACAGCATAGATCGTTAGGCAGCAAACTCAGTCTCTGATGAAAAACCACAAACTTTGTGGGCCACGTTGGCAATACCAAAGCAATAATGTTAGCTGTTTCCCAAGACGCTTCTTCCTATCGCTTCCTCTTTCATCCCAAAATGTGTTTCTGGTGAGCCCCCAGCAAGACCACTAGCCCACATTACTTGCAGAGTTCCAAGCTTGTAAGATTCTCAGTCACAAAGCGTGGGGCTGAGTTCCTAGCCTTGACATGAGAATAAAAGCTTTCATGATTGGAAAGCACATATAACACAATACGGCATCTGGAATTTGACAGAAAGGCAAGGCAAGAAGAAAAGACAGAAATGAAGAGGCAGGGAGACCGCAGAGACAGTGACATGGACAGAAACAGGACTGGGGGTGCCGGGAGGGAGGAGTTGTCTGTGGTCCCAGGTATAGAACGGAAGACATATTGATTCTCGTGCAATTTGGTAACATTGTCACTATGAGACACAGTGGTTATGCTCTAAAATATAAGCTGGGGGATACCAAATAAAAGGACAAGAAAAAGTTAAAACTAGCAGCCAGGCACCGTGGCTCGTGCCTGTAAACTTCAGCCTATGAAGCGGCCAGGGCTAGGGATCCCGGTTCGAGTCCCGCCTGGGGCCCTTAGCGAGACCTAGTTCCAAAAAAAATTGCTGGGCATGGTGGCAGGGGCCTGTAATCCCAGCTACCTGGGAAGCTGAGGCTGGGGATGGCTTGAGTCTGTGGTACCCCAGGCAATGTGAGCCTGCGATTCCACAGGCAAAAATAGTGAGACCTAGTCTCAAAAAAAATAAAAGTAGCAAACTGATAACAGAACTAAACCATACAGCAAGGAGAGGGAAAGGGGGGGGGGAGGTAGGAAACAAGGAGGGAGGGTTGGGAGGATTACAAGGGGTTATGGTGATGGTTCCCAGGTGACATGGTGGTAGGAGAACTTTGGGGTCTGCAATGATGTAAGAAAAAGAGTTATAATCAGTAAAATATGTAAATCAACATAAAAGTTCTCGAAGTGATTTTGACCACATTTATCAAACCATTTAAATGTTCTTTTTTTTTTTTTGAAAAACAAAAACCATGGACACACCTAAAAGAAATCACATTAGCAGAAACAAGTTAAAAAGATAAAGACAGACACCAAATGGTTA
>PVHY01008261.1:0-62676 GCA_004024945.1 Uropsilus gracilis
CAGACTTGAAGTTATACTACAAAGCAATAACAATTAAAACAGCATGGTACTGGTATAACAACAGGACAAGCAGATCAATGGAACAAAATTGAGTGCCTGGAAATAAAACCACACATGTATAGTCAATTAATATTCAACAAAGGAGGGAAAATTTACATTGGAACAAAGATAGTCTCTTCAATAAATTGGACTAAAACATGCCAAAAATGGACCAAGACAACATCCTCACACTATGCACAAAAAGCAACTCAAAATGTATAAGACTTAAATGTCAGACCCAAAACCATAACATACATAGAAGAAACCCTCCATGAATTACAACTCAGAAATCCCTTTCTAATAACATCTACAGATGTCAAAAAAATGAAGGAAAACATAAACTGATGGGACTACATCAGACTAAAAAGCTTTTGTACAGCAAAAGAGACAACAGAAAAAATTAAAAGAAGCCCATCAGAATGGGAAAAAATTTTGCCCTCCACAAGAGGGATAAGGGTTTAATAATGAAGATTCACAAGGAACTTACACAATTAAAAACAAAACAAGAAACCCAATGGAAAATTGGGGAGAAGAACTAAAAAGACACTTCTCCAAGGAGGAAATACAAATGGCCAACAGGCACATGAAAAACTATTCAATGTCACTGACAATAAGGGAAATGCAAATCAAAACCAAAATGAGATACCACCTTACACCAGTGAGAATGGCCCACATTAAGAAAACAGGCAACATCAAGTGCTGGCGTGGCTGTGGAGAGAAAGGAATGCTCTTACACTGCTGATGGGAATGTAAACTGGTCCAGCCACTATGGAAAGTGGAGGAAACAAAAGTGTGGAGGACCCTCAAGTTAATGAAAATGGAAGTACCCTTTGACCCAGCAATTGCTCTTCTGGGAATCTACCCAAAGGAGACCTCAGTATGGGTACAAAGGGACACCTGCACCCGCATGTTTATTGCAGCACTATTTATAATTGCAAGGACATGGAAACAACCCAAATGTCCCCAAACAGATGAATGGATGAAAAAGATGTGGTATATATACACAATGAAATATTACTCATCAATTAAAAATTAGATGAATTTATGATAACTTGGACACACCTAGAAGAAATCATATTAGCAGAAACAAGTCAAAAAGATAAAGACAGACACCAAATGGTTTCACTATTATATGGGACTTGGGAAAGATAAACAAAAAGCTATGAAGAAAACTCAAAAACAAAACAAAACAAAAAAGCTAACAATCAAATTGAAGTACACAACTCCAGGTGGATGGGGGGAACAGAGGGGGAATGATCAGGGAGGGTGGGGGTGGTGAGTTCCGGGAATTACAAAGATGTGAAATTAATACTTAAATAAATTATTTGATGTTTAAAAAAAAACTTGACTTCCATGCACTGCCATCTCTCTGATACTACTTTTATGTATATATTCTTCATTGGTTTTATTTCCACAACTCCCCCTTCAACAAACAGTCTTCTTGTCAATGGAAGTGATATGTTCCCTAATTCAGTATATTCATAGTTGTATAGTTGTTCCACTGGGTTAGATTGCAAATTCTTTCCTGAAGATGTTTTTATCAAAGCTGCCAACTACTCTGTATATTAACTGTGATACCTGATGGCTTCTTTTCCATCCTCACCATCTCAGCATCTCTTTAATATTTGATGCTCTTGACTGCTCTTTTCATAAAAATTTCCACCCCCCAGGTCTTAGAATCCATATTGCTGTTGTTTTCTTGCCCTTTTATCTCTGTACATCTGTTCTCTAGGGCCTTCATTCTCTGCTCACCCTTAAATGCCAAGATCTGGAGAGTACTGTCATGTCCTTCTCTTTTCAAACCAGCCATTTCTCCAGTGCTCTTATCTTCTCTTCTGGCTTCAGCTGCTGCTGAAATTTATCTTGCTCTGGGCCTTTCTCCTGAGATATAAACAGTACTTCAAATTCTAAATGAAAAATCTGCAGTTTAATAACATCTCACAATGTGAAAGTTTCCCAACAGAACTTTCTCAATGCCCCTCAATTTTCCCCTCCTTAATTACGTCTTACTAAGAATTCCTATTATCAACCCAGTTATACAAAACAGATCTTTGCTTAGTAAACTTTTTAATAGCTCCCATTCCAATCGAAGATAAGTTCAAGTTCTTTAGGATGAACAGCTCAGGCACCTTTGAAGTCAAGTATCATTCTCTCAACTCAACTGCAATTTCTACCCCATGTGAGTGCATTAATCTTGAATTGATGACACCATTGTTCAATAGGTACTGGTTGTCTTTCTGCCTCAGTCTTTTCCAAAGTTACATGCTTGGCCAAGGCATAACATAGCCTAATGTCAGGAGAAGGTTTAACCACACATGGGAAAAGTTCAACTAACAGAAGGTGAAATCAGCAAAGAAGAGACCCAGTCTCCCATCCCTCCATTCTGGGTAACTGGAGGCATCTTCTGCCCAAACAAATGAGCAAAAATTTTTGCCCTCCACATGAGTGACAAGGGCTTAATAATGAAGATCCACAAGGAACTCACACAACTAAACAAAAGCAAAACAAAAAGCCCAATCAAAAAATGGGGAGAACTAAAAAGATACTTCTCCAAAGAGGAAATACAAATGGCCAATAGGCACATGAAAAACTGCTCAACATCACTAGCAATAAAAAATGCAAATCAAAACCACAATAAAATACCACCTTACACCAGTAAGAATGGCCCACATCCAAAGAACTGGCAACAAGAATTGCTGGCGAGGATGTGGAGAGAAAGGAACACTACTACACTGCTGGTGGGAATGTAAACTAGTCCAACCACTATGGAAAGCTGTGTGGAGGACCCTCAAGTTAATGAAAATGGAACTACCATTTGACCCAGCAATTGCTCTCTTGGGAATCTACCCAAAAGAGACTTCAATGTGGGTACAAAGGGACACCTGTGCTTGGATGTTTACTGCAGCAAAATTTATAATTGCAAGGACATGGAAGCAACCTAAATGCCCCAAAACAGATTGAGTGGATGAAAAAAAATGTGGCATATATACATAGTGGAATATTACTCATCAATTAAAAATGACAAATTCAGTGATTTTGTAACAACATGGATGTACTTAGAAGAAATCACTGTACTTAGCAGAAACAAGTCAAAAAGAAAAAGACAGAAACTAAATGGTTTCACTAATATATGGGATATAGTGAAAAAAACAAACAAAAGCCTTGAGGAAAAGTCAAAACAAGTTAAGCACCAAACTGAAGCACACAACTTTGAGCAGGAGGGAAAGGGGGGGAACGAAGAGGAGGGTGGTGGGGGGTGAATCCCTGGGATTACAATGTTGTAAAACTTATAAATAAAAAGAATAAACTGGGGGCATCTTCTATGCTTCTCAGAGGTTCTGAGTTGACTCATATGACCCTGACAACGTACATTTCCCTAGGGCCCAAGCTCCTCATTCCTAATGTAAAATCTTTCCAGGCTCTGCTTCTATTGGAAATTTATATAATGACAGTTGGGTCATAGGTAGTGGTCCTAGAAAGGGATGACTTTTATGTGGATTTTAAGCTGTTGAGAGAGGATTTTAGACTACTGAGAGAGAATTAGGTTCCCTGTGCTAATAGCAAGCTCTTGGGGTGCTGCAGTATCATAGTTCTGAAATCAATTGCTTGCAGTGGCTCAAGATGGAACAGAGATCAAGGAATTGCCAGGCTAGACAAGTGTTTCATGTGATTTTTTTTTAAGAAAAACTTTAAGCAAAGAAATGATAAGAATATTGTTAATTAAGGTATGGTAAACCTACTCGATGAAATATTATATATCTTTAAAATGACTTTTGGGAAAATTTTTAGCAATAGTCACAAGAATTTTTAATATGATATTAAGTTTTCAATAAAAGCAGAAGACAACCTGCATCTTCATTAGAATTAAAACTTTTAGAGAAAAATATTTATGCTTAGGAGACAATGCTTAATGTGACAATAACTAAATACTAACTGGCTCTCTCAAAATGGCAAAATCAAGAGTGGAAATTTTTATCTGCTTTTTAGATGTTCTTTGTGGCTATGTCACTACATGGATGAAAATGGATGAAGGGAGGAGAAATGATTGATAAAGTTAATATTTTTAATCCATATTAAAAGTTTTTAAGAAGAAATCGAAGTTTTATCTTGCTATTAGGTATATAAATAAAACCTCTGAAAACTTTCCTCACCTTATATAAAAACAGTACTGTTAGTAAGTTTTTAAAAACCATTAATTTTTCTCTATTTGTATGTTTCAGTAGAGAAAGTCTTGTAGAATTCCTTAACCCAGGAAGGATCAGCTTATCAATATATGAATGACAACTAAATCCTAACTTTGCTGAGCTGACTATAAAGGTCCCTGCATGCTTTAACAACATAGAGTCAGTCATTCTTTTGTTATCTTTAAATCTGATACTTCTTTCTTCCAAGTATTTTTCCCCTAAGGTTGATTAAATTTATTATTGTTTCAAAAACTTATTTTTTCAAAATTTTGCTAGGATTTCCTTCTTTTTCCCTTTGTTTTGGCCTTCATGTTTGTTTTCATCACTTTTAATCTTTCTTTGGGTGGGAGTCTGTTCTGTATATTTTCAGACTTTATTAAATTGGATGCTCAGTTTCTGTCCTATTTAGACTTTCTTTTCTAGTGCTTGTAGTTAGGATTCCATTTCCCTGTAAATACAGTTTAAACTGTGTTCTATTGGCTTTAATAAGTAGTATTTTACTCTTAACTTATGAATATTTTTGATATCCAGTATAATTTTCCTTTGTTTATAAATTATGTATAAATATTTTCTTTAATTTTTAAGTCTACAGATATTCCAAAGTGATGTTTTTATTGGTATATAAATGAATTACACTATCTGTCGAAAATGCATCTTCTATGATACCTTATACTTTAAAAATTATTTAGACATCCTTTAAAGCCAATAATGGGATCAATTTACATTAATGTCACACTGTGCTTACAATTAATGTAATTCTTGTGTCAGAGTTAGTAAGGAAAAGGGGGAAATTTTCTATTTATATCTATGAGAATAAGCTTGTTAATTATATTTTGAAATAGCTTGTATATTTTTTAAATTTTTGTCTTTTTTTTTTTTTCAATTAGTGAAGGTTATAAGCTATCAAACTCCAGCCTGGTTTAGAAATTTTGTTACTTGAGTGCATGTTAGCTGAGAATTGTTTGAGATTACTTGCAATTTGAACATTACATATAGGCTGTCTTTTTCTTCAATTCTAGTGATTTTCCCCCCTTAAGGACTAACTTGCTTGATATTAATTTAGTTATATGAGATGTATTTGGTTAGTAACTGCTAGTATAACTTCTCCTTTATTTTGTTTTCATTTGTTGTATGTACTTAGATATTAGGCATACCCCAATACCATGTGTGTGTATTTATGTGTGTGCATTCATATTTGTTTTAAACAAAATCAACAACACTATTTACATTTTATTTTGTAGACTACTGTTTACTTCAACAATCACATGAATATTCCTTATATAGATATTAAATAGACATATATTTAGAAAAAATAAATACAAGTATTTGAAAGAAATAATTTTTTTTCAAAATATTACTTTTAATAGCTATATAGAACTCATACACCTAGAGAGAATTTTGTCTTTCTCTAGTTTTTATGTTAAATAACCCTATGGCTAGCTTCCTAATATTGTAACTTTGTAAATTTCTATTTATGTAAATTCCTAGAAGAGAATTTCTAAGTTGAAAGATAATTTTTAAAAAAATTTTTTGAGTACATCATCATTGAAAATAGTCATTCAAGAAAACATTGAATCAGCTAATATTTATCAGAAGTTTCAGAGGGTGACTGTTTCCCCTTACCTTCAACATTAGGAATTAATTAATTAATTTTATACTATCTATTGTGATAAGCTAAACCAAACCAAGCAAACAAAAAAGAAAAAAAAAAAAAGAAAAAGGTATCTTATTATTTTATAGATGTAATATTTTCTGTCTTGTCTAATAAGCAGCCTTATTTTTAATGATTCTTTTTGATATGCAAGGAATTTATATAACATGGATTTTATCCCCCTATCTTATATACTGATACAATTTTTAAAAATTGTTATTTATCATTTGATTTTGTTTAGTATTTTTATTCATGGTTGTCCATTTTTCTCCTTCTCAGCAGTAAAATATTATCTCTATTTATAATTTTCCCTTATGATTAGAATAATCTTCCCCTTATAGAATCACAGAAGTGTTCATTAAATCTTTTCTAGATCTTTTAAAAATATTTTATAAGTTCTTTAAATATCACACATAATATTTAAGCTTTTACTCTGTTTGGAATTTCAATTGGTAAATTCCTTGAGTGCAATTTTGATTTCAAATAAGTAGGCATTTTGAATAATTTAAAAAAGTAGATTCTTTTCTCACTGCTTTGTAGTGCAGTTTTTATATCTTGGATAGTTAAATGTTATTTGCTTCTTTTTAGACTACCATTTAGCTCTTTTTAGACTATTAGAGTGATTGCCTGTTATTTCACAGTTAGTGTCACATGCTTTTAAATATTATTGCTTTGGAAGATGTTTTATTATCTCATGGTTTAAGTGCATGTCATTTTTCTTTTACAATCTTTAATAGTTACTTTTGTCCAGTTGTTTATCTGAATAAATAGCAAAATAATTTTGTGAACATATTTCTCCTTAAATATTTTTTTAGGAATTAATTAGAGTTATATTAGTTTTATAAACTAACTCAGGAATTAGCTCTTTCAAATATGACATGATTTTAATTCTAGTTAAGGGTAAAGTGTAAATGGGGTCTAGTGGATGTCAGATATATCGGGAATAGGGGAAAAAACACGTTTCTTCAAGACATGTACTTTCCTTGTTTTTGTCACGAACCTTGAGGAAATAAGGCATGGAGAGGGGGTTTCTTTCAGTGACTTCCCTGCCTTTTCCCCCATCTAAAACATTTCGCAGCTTGTATCATTATAGCATTTGTAAAAACACAGTCTGAAAGCAGTGGTGCATAAATGAATTATTTAAGTTTGCAGCAAATTGTACTCATCTTGCTCGCTGCTTCTTAATGCACTTACAGTGAGCCCAGGGAGGCAAATCATAGAAGGCATAGGGTGGAATGTAAACCAAGTTTTATTAGCCACAAAAAACCACACTATAACATTTATTAAGTATTAGAGACTGTGTTTAAATAAGTTTGATTCACTGAATAATCACTAACGTTGTGCCCATCTTCCCCAGATAGTAGCACTCCCTTGTCAAAAACATTTATTTTCTTGTCACTTCTGTAAATATAATGGGCTCTTGGGGTTTTGTGAGAGTTTCTTAGCAAATTGTGATTTTCAACAAATTACTATGTGTCTCACAATGAATACAGCTTTAATAGCAGAGGGGAGGAAAGGAAAACCACACACATCATTGAACGAAAGTACATCATCTTATTATCAGTGCCACATTTAGGGGTTTCAGCTGCCCTAGGAAAATGAGGATCCAGACACCCTCACAAGTCCTTCCCAACTCTCCCTTCAATGAGCAGTGTCAATAAATTTGATGCTTCCTTAGTCAGAATGGCCTGAGGCTTAGTTCTTTTCTCTTAAGGGCATGCTACAATTATCAATTCTTCCTTTCCTATCTTCTTCTATTCCCTCATGCAAAATCAAGCAGACACTCAGAATATTTCCAAGTCTAGATGTGCCTTTTTAATCTTATGTCAATAGAATGAGTTGAATATAGGGGCTTCCAGAATGCTGTTGTGTGTACATCTGCATTATAAGTCATTTTTACTTTAAGGTCATCATGTTCACACTAGATGGAAAATAACACTAAAAGAAATTAAATATATTAAGGCATTCAATGGATAACTGCTAACTGATAAATATTTAAGTTACTGAAAGCTTACCTTAGATATTTATGAAATACTGTCTTTATATTTGCCTCATTGCTCTATCACTAGAGGCTAGAGATGGTAATGTTTGTATGTGTGTGTATGTGTTTGAACCCTAACTTTAGGAAAGAAGGAAGGCAATAAGGAAAGAGAGAGGAAGGAAGGATGGTAGGAAGGAAGGAAGGAAGGAAGGGAGGAAGGAAGGAAGGAAGGAAGGAAGGGAGGGAGGGAAGGAGGGAGGGAGGGAGGGAGGGAAAAGGAAAGGAGGAGAAGAGAGTAGAGAAGAAGGGAAGGAAGGGAGGAAGGAATATAAGGAAAACCAGAAAGCTGGTAGAATAAAAGATGCCCCACATGCTGTTTGAACGGATGGATTAATTCATAGATTGGCAGGCAATGTTCAAATAACTTGGCTCACCACACTGACAATGAGGTACCATGTTATACAAAAAGCATTAGATCCTGACTAATGGTTATCTCACAGTTAACTGAAGGGAGAAGGTGAGAAGCCACATGTCCATCTGGAATATAACCCATCTGCACATGCCTGGGTGGAGCCCAAGCCAGAACCACCAATGATGTGGTTCTGTGGTTTTCCTGTTCCCCACCTCATGGATTTTCCTTTTAAACATCTCATGTTCTTCCCTTGGTGAAGGCAGGTTAAATTATCCTTTTCAACATTGGTTCCATCCATGACTTTCTCTAATAAAGCCTTGCCTGGTTTAAATACACTCAGCAATGTCTGGTTAATATTTTCTCTAGAAGGCATAAGACTCAGTCTATTGGGTCAGGGTCTATAATAACAAATCTCCCATCAGAAATCCACACAGATATTATTATAATGATATTAGATTTTCTGTGCTGTCTAGATGAAGGTATGAATAAATAGTAGCAAAAAAAAGGATTAGACTTTGCAATTTAAGATGATTTATTTATTTATGGTTTTAAACCATAGTTCTTTGACTTTCTGAAATATTTTGCTATTTTTTTCACACGTGATATACTTTCATTTAAATTATTATTTATCAATCAACAACACTCAATATTAATTGATGCTAATGATGAGAATCATGCTAGTGTGGTCAGATGTGATACAGATGAGACTCAAACATTTAATTAAGGAAGGCCATTGCTACTGTTACAGATAAGGAACTCTTGCAGAGTAAGGATTCTTACTTGGTATGTGAAAACATCCATTTAAGAGGTAAATACACACAAAAGAGATAGTAATCATCATCTAGGCCTCTTATCTCCAACCTGCCCTTCAGGTTCCAAGGAAAAATATCACCTTAATTTGCAAGTCTACTTTTTTACAAATTAGCTACTTTCTAGTATTCATGCTCAGATAAAAGGCCAAAGATTTCTATTTAACCCACAAAGAAGCTACATTCTAATTTGAGCATCACTCATACTCAAATTGCATGTTCATGGAAATATGGCTTTTGATTTATGGTTAGTTCTTTACATAAATTGTTTTTATTTTGGTTTTACATTGTTAATATGAAATATTTCTCCTTTCAAAGATAAACTGTTATGTGACTGAAAAGAGGGTTGGAGGAGGGGAAGTTGCTAACCCCCTATCCAGGTTCTCCTAAATTTAGACCTGGTAGGCTTCTCCACCCTCCCTGCCATATGATGTGGTTCTGTGGTTTTGACCAAGAACTTGACCTTATAATGTTGTGAAACTTGGCATAAAACTGTAGATTAATATTGTTCACCAAAATGCATAGTTATGATTAGTAGCATCATTGATTCATCTTTAACATGTAAGTGAAAAAGAAAAAAAAAATGCATGTCTAATTCTCTCACATATTTAGCTTGGAATTTCATTATTTCAAAGTGTGAAAAGCAGGCTATTGTCAAGTTAGGGCATGGAGAAGAACACATGACTGTGTGTCAACTGGTGGTCACAAGGATCATATGGTCAGGTTGAAAGACTTTTTTTTAATCTTAGTACTATTTTGCTGTGTGGGAACTATGTGTTAGCTAGTTAGCCAGTTGAATGTTATTAAACCAAGAACATCTAATTCACTTATTTCAAGAGTGAACTTGGTTTGAATAACTCTGATTTCCTTTCTCTCTGTCTGTTTCTGTCTCTCTCTCTCTTGCCTACAAAACTTTTATTATAATCAAAAAGGAAAGTTCTAGTAGGGAAGACTTGAGGAGAGTTTGCATTTGACTGACATCTGGTGTATCATACAAAACTAACAGGGTCTTTTGCAGAATATGGTGTCATCTGAATCACTGATAGGTTCTACTCCGTTGGAGTCAAAAAAGTAAAGCATGAATTTGCTTCTTTTTTTCTCACTCTCTACTCTCTCAAAAAAAAAAAAGCTTTATTTAGCTCAAATATTTTTTTAGTCACATCAATAGAAATTCCAATACTTAAAACCAATAATCAAATTTATGGGTATGAATGTTCACTCAAAGCTCATGTGTCAGAAGTTGATGAAGGTTGTGCAAGGAGTAGGAAGCTAAGGAAGTTTTCAGAAAGAGATAAAAGATGGGTATAATTTACAATAATATTTACTGGACTCAAAGATCTAGTAAGTGATTGTAGCTACTGGGCTGGTTCAACTAAAACTTCAACTAAAGCCAGCAAGCAGAACAGGAGGTCTAGGCCTGGTTTGAAAAATCGTAAGATCTGATTAAGAATCTGAACTTTACAATCAGACAAATTTGGGGTTATGCCCCAAATATAACACTTACATGTTCTGTGACAATGAGAAAATTGATTAATCTCTTCAAAGACTCAGTTTAGTTTTCTTAGCCACAAAATTTTAAAAAATAGTATCAATTTTACTTAGTCAATTAGTCAATTATTAGTCAAAATTAGTCAATATTTATTACAAATTAGAGCTAGTTATTGATTTATATGTATTCAAACTTGTAGATCTCTCTTTTATTCCAATAACTATGAAATGTTATTATATATATTTTAACACATGTTACCCCAGATTTGGCCAATGAGAATTCCTACAAGCTAATATTTGCATTCTTTTGACATTATTTTAAAGCACTTTCTTACTTTATATGTAAAAATGCTACTCTAGTTCATCTTGCATTTTTCTGCCTATGCTCTGGAAAAAGGTATTTACCAAGGATTTCACATTCTTTTAGTGGAGAATGATAAACAAAAACTGATATCTGGGTGATGAACATGTCTATTGCTACTAGATGCTACTACTCATAATAGAGGTTAACAGATATCAAGTAAAGCTAAAGAATAAAAAAAAAGAAAAGGAACAATTCTCATTCAGAATGCAAAGGGATTGTGAAAGACTCTATAGACTTTTAAAATTAAAAGATTTTATACATTTTATGCTAAAATATGATAGTTGAGATGAAAAAATTCTTGTAATGTACATTTTATTAAAAGTGACACAAAAAGAAATGGAAAACCATCTAGTCCTTTAAATATTAATTAAATTGAATTGTTAATTAAAACATTAGTAAGAACCACATGGTTTCTGAGAGTTCCACCTAACACATATAGAAAACTATTTCCAAACTAAGAGTAACCTTTCTCGGGAAGAGAAAATTAGAATAAAACAGTCAACACATTTTTTGAGGACATGAAATCCAGTAAGAGTCTACAAAGAGATATGAGAGTTCTCTTTCCCTTAAAAACTAAATTTTAACATATTAACTCCAGTGAGGCTTAAAAAAGATAGCATCATCAGACAATTTTTCCCATACAAGGGATTGAAACTATTTACCATTCAAAAAAAGCAAAATAATTTAATATAAAAGCCAAAAAGCCATGTGCTTCTTGAGCTAATAAAATTATTGATAAAATCCCTTAAGTACTTAATAAAAAAAACCCTTAGCAAAGTAGAAATAAAGTATCCTAAACTGATGATGACTATATAAAACTGCAGGAGCTTATTGGTAATATTCTGAAAACTGTCCATTTGAAATTTGTAAAGGGAAAAGGATACTACAGTACACAAAATTGAAGTGGGGATGCTAGCCAGTTCAGTAAGACCACATTGCATATGTACATGCTTAAATGCATACATATGCATTAATACAACAAAGAAAAACACCATAAAATTTTTAAATTTTTTTTTGAGATAATAGTGGTTACAACATTGTATGATTTGGAGCTAATTTTATGTTAGGTTACAACACTGTGTGACTTAGGGAAGAATTTATGTTACCAAAACACAGATATTTTTATGTATAGAAAATTTCAAAGAATTTTAAAACATAGGATTGATAGGAATGTCCACAATTTTTCTAGATACAACACTATATACAAAGCTATTATCCCTATATGTTATCAATAATTAAGATTTCAAAGAAAAGAATATCAAGATTATAAAACACCCTGAACTAACCAGCATAAGATTTACAAAGTGCCTATGGGGAAAAATACAAAACTTTATTGAAAGAGATGTGAAAAAGAAATCAAAACAATTTGCGATATAAGCCAGATTTGTTTACTAGAAGATACTACAGTACAAATGATATCAGTTCACCAGAAACTGCAGAAGTGATGGAGCAACAAACATCATTAGTTATGGGGTGACTCTTAATTTCCTATAAACAACAGAGGTTTAGATTTTGTTTTATAATTCATTTAGCCATCCCATACTTTTTAATTCATGAATTCAAGTCATTTACATCCAAGGCACATAAGGTGATTATTGAAACTTACATATTAATTTCCATTCTGTTATTTTTTTATATTTATATCTTTACAGTTTGTCTTTTACTATTTTGACACCTACCTTTTATGTTTAGTTTGAATTTCATTTCTATTTTCTTATGTGTTATTTCTGTTGAATTTTGTTTGAAGGTTATATTGACTTTGCATATGATGGTTTATATTTGTGGCTTCTTAAATAGGTTAATTTTAAACTCAACCTAATGGTTCACATTTTCACACTCCTCTTCTTTCATGTTGTATGCTATTGGCATTTGTTACTTCTAGATGGGGTTTATTTTAATATTTTTTTTCAGGGCAGATTAGGAAATGATGTTCTTGTAATTTTTATTTTTCTGTATCCCTCTTCAGTCTTAAACAATAGTCTGACTGAATAAAGACTTTTAGGTTCATTTCAGAACTGCAATTTCATAAACTTATAAAATCTTGAGAGGATTTTAAATCTTTTTTTTTCAATTAAAAAGAAAATTCCTAGGTTAGAAGTTTTTTTCTTTGAGAGTTCTGAATGTTTCCTACTATTCCTTTATTGCTTGCATTCTGTTCACAGAAAGTCCATCGTCTGTTCCCTAACACATAACTCTTCTTTTTCTCATGGTTTCACTTTTCTTGTCTCAATGTCTTATCATTTTGATGATAATGTGTCATGGGTATGTCTACTTGGTATTATTTTGTTTCAAACTTTTCTGGTCTCTTGGATCAGAATTTTTATTTTCTCCCCTTTTCCCAACTGGAAAAGTCTCAGCTATTATTTCTTTAAACAAAAACTAGTATGTAAGTAAATACTATTCCAAGATGAAATGATCAACATTTGAATAGTTTCTTCAACAACATATACCTTTGAAAATTGCTATTTTATTTCAATTTATGTATTAATATAACAAGTTTGGAATACTGGAGGCATTATTTTCCCCATTTTCTATGCACACTAAGAGGTTTTGTCCATTGGTGTAATTGGATGCTTTCATATATAATATGTCCTCTTATACCCTTAAATCTTGAAATGTCTTGCAATAACTTTTTTGAAAAGCTTGGTGATCATAACACATATTTAGTTCTTTATTACTACTTTTTAAATATCATGATAGAGAATTGGTAAAATATATTTATGGGAAAGAAAATAAAGACAAACAGCTTTCATATGTAAAATTGGCAATATACACATCAGGTATCATCAAAGAAATGCAAATCAAAACCACAGTAAGATACTACTTACATTTACTGGGAGAGCTATAACTTGAAAAGTTGTCAGATAATAGCAAGTGTCAGGGAGAATATGGAAAAATCAGATACTTCATACACTATTGGTGGGAAAAAATGCAGTTATTTGGAAACTAGTGTGATAGGTTTGGGCACTTGATACATGCATGAACTTTTAACTACCACCATAATAATATGTACTCATCACACACACACACACACACACATTTTCTTCAACTGCTCCTTTGTAATCAATTTCTCCTATAGTACCCAAGTCCTAGCAATCACTGCTCTGTAATTTCACTCTAGTTTTCTCTTTTCTAGAATGCCATATAAATTGAATTACAGATTATGCAAACTTTGGGTTCTCTTTTTATTTTTCTTCACTAAACAAAGCAAGTTTGAGATTCCTCCAGGGCTAGAAGACAAACAATGTCTTCCTTTTTTATTATTGAATAGTATTCAGTAGTATGGATGCATCCACAATGTCTCTATCGTTCACAAGCTGAAAGCTATCTGAGTTATTTTCAACTTTGAGCAATAACAGCTAAGTGATCACATTCAGTCATTTTTGTGGATATAACTATTTTTTTCCTGGATAATAAACTACAAGAGAAAATTCTGGTATTATGATAAGTAGAGGTACAATGCCATTAAGGTCTGCTAATTTTCCCATAGTATATTTTATTTCTTACATCGGTACATTCTACATATATTTTCATGTACCTATTAAATTCTCACCAGCTATGTATAATGTGATATATATATATATGCATGTCCATATACCTATATGATATCTATATCACCTGGCTTTACATTTTCACCACTATTACAATTCTACTAGATGTGTAGTGTTATTTTGTTGTGGTATAAATTTGCATTTTTCTAATGGTGAAGAATATTTTAACAATTTAATTGCTATCTGTATGGCTTCTTTTACTCTCTTTAGTGGCATTTGTTTATTATATGTTTAATTTTGAGTTTCAAGAACTATATCCTAAAGAGAGGTCTATTGTCAGATGTACATTTTTTATGGACATATTTATAAAGACATGATATTCATTTCACTTAGGTAAATGCCTAAAAGTAGAATGGCTTGAGTTTATGGTATATACATGTTTACCTTTTTTAATAACTTTCAAACATTGTCAAATAAGATTTATACCCCAAATGCAAGTTTCATTTAATATTTAGAAGTCAATTATTTCAAGTCATAATATAAAAAAAAGCTTAAAAAGAAAAAATATATATGCCATGATCTTAATAGCTGCAGAAAAAGAATATTTGGGTAAATCCAGTATTTCCATCAGCTCTAATGATAAAACTCTCAGTAAAATGGAAATAGAAAAGAACTTTCTAAACCAGAACAAAGGTATCTATGAGAAACCTATTATTACTTTATATATAAATATAAAAGACTAACTGTATTACTTAATGTTAGAACAAAAGGCAAATATGCACTCTTACTAGTCCTAAGTCAAAGGTTATTGGAGATTTTAGCCTGTGGGGGAAAAAAGCAAAGAAATAAATAAATGTCATCTGTATTGAAATGGAAGAAATAAACTCCCTTTATGTGCAAACTATGCTGGCAGAAAATTTGATAAAAATTATGAAAAAGATAATAAAACAAATAAGTGGGCTTAGTCTTATTATGGAACTTAAGATCAATAAACAGTCAATTTTATTTCTATCCAATAAGAAATCAAAACTTACATTAAAGTTGGAATAGCATAAAAATATGAAAAACTTGAGCATATATGTGAGAAAAGATGTGAAAAACTTGATCATCATTGATAACTGTAAAGCATTTCTGTAAAGTTATACCATATTCATAGTTAAGGGGACTTGATATCGCCAAATTAATCCACAATGTAATCCCAATCAAAATGTCAATTAAAGTTTTAAAAAGTTGACAGATGAATACTCAAATTTATACAGCAATGCAAGGACATCTTACAACAGTCCCATTTCTGTGGGGATATATTCCAAGATCTTCAATGAATACAGAAAGTATGGATATTCCATTAGATATATACCACATTTTTCTTATATGCTCATTCATTGGTGGATACTTGGGTTGCTTTCATATTTGAGCTGTTGTGGATAGAATGCACAATGTAGCTGAGTATCTTTATACTTTTGTTTAAATTCTTTTGGGAATATACCAAGAATTTAAATAGCTGGATCTCATGATAATTCTATTTTTAATTTTTTGGAGAAACTATCAAACTTTCTTCATATTGACTATACCATTTTACATTCCCATTGACACTATATTGCTCCAATTTTGCCTCAACCTCACTAAAATTTGTTATTTTAGTAGCACTGATCCTAATGGATGCAAGGTTATATCATAAAACATTTTTCTAATGATCAGTGATGAGCACATCTTCATGTGCATACTGACCTTTTGTATATCTTCTTTGGAGAATTGTCTAGTAAAGTGCTTTGCTCATTTTTAAGTCGTTATTCATTGCCAGTTAAAAAAATTCTCTATATATTCTAGATATTATACATATGAGCATAATATGTTATCATATATTGTAATTTTGAATTTTGCCTTAACAGATACTTTTGCAATTTTTCTTCCCATTCTATGAGCTGACTGTTAAACCATTCCAAAGGTTAATTAAAACAAATCATAATTGGGGTATATATCAACACTATGCATCCCAATAATGTCAAAGGTCACTTAATGCTTAAAAACATAGGGCTTATATGCAGGGTTGTTAACCAATGTTACCTTAATACAAAAAAAATTAAAAAGATAAAATAAAAAAGTACAGTTCTTAAAAAATTACATAGTAGTAAAGTAGTTCTAAAAGTGTCTGCACTTTGTCAAAGCAAACTCTTGATTTCTATAGGTGTAAACAGGATTAACAATAATCAAATTATCAATATAACTTGAAAATCACAGAAAAAACATAAGGTGAAAATGATAGGAAATTATTTTACTTACTTTAAAATCAGATTATAGATACTTTCATAAATATTTTAATTTTCAATAAGATTAAAGAAATACAAATACATTTGATATGGACATTATTAGAGCACTAAATGTCTTCAAGAGTTGGGAATGTGGTACTTTCAGACAAAGTCAATATGGAGCCAATTATGAAACTTATCACCATCCAAAAGTTACATGAGAGAAAGTTTATCAACAGCACCAAGAATATGCACTGAGGTTCTCACAACCCTGAGGTACAAATTTCATTCACGATAGTGCTGGGATTGCAGTTTATTTCTCTAAGCAATTCTTTGTGATTATTTCAGAGTTTAGAATATAGCTCAGATGGAGTTTGGTTGACTATAAATCAATTTGACAATAAATCAAAGTCAAGAAAATGATAAGATCAAAGCTCTCTGCCCAAATTTACTAGTAACATGATAATAGTTCTTCACATTTCCATTCATACTTATCCCAAACTGTGTTTCATAGACATTCTCTTGTAATTATACTTTAAAAATTGATAGAAAACGACTTGTGGCTGGCACGGTGGCCCGTGCTTGCAAGCAACAGCTTATGGAGTCGCGGCGGGGTCCGAGGATTGAGGCTGTTAACACAGTGAGATCTAGTTCCAAAAAATAGCTGGGCGTGGTGGTGCGCTCCTGTAATCCTAGCTACCTGGGGAGCTGAGGATTGCTTGAGTCCTTGGTACCACAGGCAATGTGAGCCTGCGGTTCCATGGGCAAAAATAGGGAGACCTAATCTCAAGAAAAAAAAAGAAAAGAAAAAAGAAAAATAGCTTGTCTTTCTGGACCATTTTGGGTAACAGAGTAATGAAAACAGTTTTCTTGTAGGAAGATTATTAAGTACAAGAATTTTAATTTTAAATTATACTTTCCACTCAAAGAATGCAGGACTCTTAGTAGACATTAATTTTTTGATAAATAATATTTTCAAGTTATATTCATATTCTTTCCTGGTGGTTTACCCTTGATTTTAGAAAAATGACTACAATGGCTTTAATAGTAAGAAATTTTTCTAAAAACATAGACAAATAACAATCCCTCCTTTGAAACACTTCCATGTATATAAGAGTTAGTTGCTAAATATCTATATATGTATATTTGTATGATTGTGTATATGAATATTATAGAAATCTTGCTTTACTATATCTATTGTGAAGCTAAATGAAGTATGCCAAGGAGTTCATAATGTTCGAACACTTCTTTAAACAAATTCCTTATTCCATAAACATTGCTTCAGCTTTTAAACATAAATAAGGAAAGATACACTGTTCATATCATCTCTCCAGATGTTTTGTGTTGTAAGATTGCATATCACAGCTGGGGTAAAGACACTCGAATTTTGGGAAGTAGAAAATTCTGTTGCTCAACCAGAACAGAGAACTAGATCATAACTTGTGAGGTGGAAGCAGGTGAACTGTTTTTCACTCAAAAGGTAAAATTCTTCATTGAGTAACAATTGCTCAGGGGAAAATACCTGGTAGGCATTAATAGATCTTGCAGAGAAAGTTTAGATACTTGGTACTAACTTATTATGCCTTAAGCTGCGTAAAGTTCTTGTGGGTACGAAATTCCTAAGGAAACTTTTACATAACCAAAGATAATAATAAAATCACCCTTATTAATAAATTATGAAGAATTTACTATGGGGGTGTAGAGAGATATTCATTGTTCTAAATGATTCAGAAAGGCTGTACATTTTGAGAGGGTGAAGGATAGGAAAAAAAATTTTATCTATACTGTGAAAACATTGACAAGGATAAAAAACTTCACTAAGGGTACCTTTAATAATGGTACTTCATATATATGTATATATATATATATTTTTTTTTTTTGGAAAATTAAGCAAAGAAAAAATATCATTGGGACATTTGGTAAAAACAAGACTGCAAGTATACTGTATACATTTCCCAGTTTGGCAATGCATCAAAATTTTTGGGATGGCCAATCAAAATGCAAGCTATCTATCTTATCCCTTAGCAGATTGCAATCTTAAAACATGAAGTTTCTTAATCTAAAATTCTCAACAAATTTCCCATGTGATTATTACATATTTTTTAAAAGCCTGGTAATCACTGGAATTAGGAAAGCATAGATATCAGGTGTGCACTTAGGAAAGTAAAAAAATAATACAGGTACCGTGTGAATATGTATTCAATAAAGACAGCTTAAATTATGAACTACTAGATGGAGAAAGTTTTCTTTGTGGAAATTGGTGACATAATTGAGTTCTACTAACTAATACAATATATATAATTAATATATAATATATAATTATATATATAAATATATATTATATATAAATTATATATATTTATATATATATGAATTATATATTATATATATAAATATAATTATATATATATATATAATATACAAACAATTACCCATATGGCTGAAAAAAAACTGCCCTCAAGATTACACTAAAAATATTTGGTTCATATTTTAAAAACAATTTTTCTCTAGTATATATATATATATACTGTTTTGCTGCAAAAACAGTCAAGAGAAGATGATAAAATTTCTCTTTGTTGAGGGAAGATCTTGCACTTTCTTAAGACTATTACTGTGATCAGTTCACATTTGCAGTGTTGATAGCTCTAGGTATAAATACAGCAGGAGATTGGGATAAATGTATACTAATGTCTATGGTAATTTCAGAAAGTAAATACTAAGACTGTAGGAAGGCAAGCATAACTGTTAAAAATGTTGAACAAATCAGACCCTAGATTTTTGCAACAAAAGTTATAAGTGGGACTAGAATGATCTTCTGCTATGATGTACAAGACCAAAAAGGTGGAGGGGAAAATGAGAACAACATGGACAATACAGAAAAAAAAAATAAGGACAAGGAGTACCATCCCATATGGGCACTAAGCCCAGTTTTGCACTAATTTGGAATATAAATGTATTATCCATAGTCCTTAGCTGGCTACTCTCCACAGATCCCAGTATCTTGTGCACTATACAAATTAACAGCTATCTAAAACTTACTCAATCATGAATTTCTCCAAAGTGTATAACTCTAATAGGGTGAAAGTGTGTGTAAATGTGTTAGTTAAATTCTTGTTACTGCTTGGGAAGAGAATACTTGGTTAACTGAAGTCAGTTAATTGGTCATCAGACCAAAGATCAACAAAATACAATGTGCTAGTCAGAAATAAACTTAAAATATACATATATATGTATAAATACACAAAATAAGATAATATTTTATAAATATTATAAATATAAAAATAAGATATTATATAGAATAAGATGTATATTTAATAGAAATATACAAAATAAGAAATTAAAAAGATATTTAGAGGAGATATTTAATTATAAAAATAAATATTTTTGCATATTTCAATGCAAGTAAATTTGAGAAGTCGAAATGTGTATTTGCCAAACAAAATAGAATCATATAAAATTAACAGATCTTTCAAACAGAAAATTGACCAAGAGTATGAACAGGGAAGATGACCAAATATCTCATATTTTTTAAGCACTTAGTGATGGGAAAAAAGAGGGGGAAGGAGAAGAGAGAGAAGAATATATGGAAATCATATGTAGAATTCATATTAGGAATTCACATACAGAGTTAATCAAACCCTGAATGCTGAATTCATTTTATGAAGGTGAAATATAAGGGACTGGAGCATCCAGAGATTTTGGTATAGGTTGGATAGGAAGGAGGATCAGTACCCTAATTTCAACATATTCAAGTTAAGTTTACTGTGCAAACTCTGAAGTTATTCACATATTTAAGTCCCTGGTGACCATCACAAAGGTTGGAACATTTGTGCAGGGCCTTGTCTGGGAAATTTTCATGTGACAAATTTAGGTTTCCCTCTTAGTAGAACATGAACAGCACACTTAGACCAAATATAGAAATCCCTCAATTTATGGGTCAGTTGAGTGGACATTATTTTCATTGAGCTCTCCTAGTCCTTTAATTACCTACACTTGCAATTTCTTATAGCCATCATAACAAGTTACTATAATATGATGACTTAAAATAATAGAAATTTATTCACTCACATTTCTGGAGTCAGAAGTTCAAAATCCTTCTCACCAGTTGATAATTGAAGGTATGGTAATAGGGCTATACATTTCCTCCAGAAACTTAAGGAAAAAATCAGTTCCTTTCTTCTTACAGTTTTTCAAGTCTGCTGACATTCTTCGGCTTGTGGTCCCATCACTCCAATCTATACCTCTGCTTCATATCACATCTGTGCAAGTGGAAAGGGAGAGAGAAGGAAGAAGAGTGATGTTAAAAAAAAAAAAATACAAAACTGTGTGGAAACTAATCTTCACTCAGATAATATTTTTTGTATTGCTCTATAAAGTACTATTCCATATATTAAGTAAAACTAGTATTGTCTCTACTGTGATGTGGTTGTTTTAAATCGATTGACTTAAGTACAATCCTTTATGTTTTTACTATCTTCCCTCTCTCTGTGGAGTTGTGCTTAAAAGTAATGATGAGGTCTTCTTTTGGAGAATTCCATATGTACACATATATTGTGAAAACATTTGAAAGAAATTAAGAAAAATTAATCAGCAAAGTTTTCTCATAGACATAAAATATAGTCAAATTATCTTCACAAATATATTCTTTCTAGAAACATTTGTCACATGTAGTAGTGCCTGAGTAGTTAAGCTGGTAGACTGGAAACTAGGAAAATATATAGTATAACAAATATTGAATCATGATCTCATAAAAAGAAGAGTTTAAGTGATTTGCATTATTTTGGATGAAATGTCAAATCCATTTGTAAAAAAAATAAGTTGCATGCAACGAGTACAATAGTAAATGAAAAATGTTGATTTTCTTTGATGAAAATAAATCCACTGCATCCCCTGGAAAGGAAATTTGCACTTGGATTGACTAAATTTTCCTTCCAGAAAGTGATACTCTTATAAAAAATGAAAAACAATTTGCTGATATTCTGTTTCATTAGGTAGATAAATCAATAACTACATAAAGCCTGAGTAGCTTGTTGGCACAAACTTGAATGACCTTATTTTCATTTAAATGTATCAAGATTTGTTCTGGCATTTAAAAAGAAACACTTTTAAGTTGTCAACCAAAAAAAAAAAACCTATACAAATATGTGACTAATCAAATTATTCACTTTTTACATCTATAATGGTAGATGGAAAGAGGAGAAGAAAAAAGAGGGAAAGATATAGTTGAGAATTTTCCAGGGAGCTATTCAAGTTGAAGAAGATGGTGACTGGGAAATTATCACAGCATCATGTAAAGATCTAAATATGTGTCTCATTCTAAATCAGGGTGATGGCCAATGTGGATTTAAGTGTAGGGCAGGAGGGTCACTTTTTCTTGAGTTTTCTTGGTTATGTCACAGGGTGGAATGTAAAGTGAGCAGGGCTTCCCTGTGCAGGCCTTTTAAACAATATATCTGCCATAGATCATATTATAGCACAGTAATGTTTACTTTGGTTTTATTCATTTCAACTGGCAGGCAGTTACTGCAATGAAAAATTAAGTCATTCTGTTGAAGCTTTGCTAGCTCCATCAAATTTATGGAGTTAATGCTGCAAAATTATCTTTGAAAGCTGATAAGAACTGCTAGATGTACAGAAAACTGTCTTATTCTTAAACAGAAAACATAAGGTGGCAGCCATTTTGGAATGGTCAGCACCAATACAGAGGCATCAGGGGTAATTACTGGTTTGGTGAAACCTGAAATACACCTGAAGTGATAGTAGAGTATTTTGAGAAAGGGCTCTGTTTATTCCTGTAGGATGGAAACAAAAAACATACCTTCACATTTTCTAAAAATAAGCTTCAGTACTCTTCAAGTAGCATTGTTATTTATAGACCTGCCATTATTTGGTGAATGTTTCAATTAAAATTTCCGTTACAAAAATATTCATGTAGCAATTACAACTTTCCAGAAAGGAATGAATTGCAAGGTAGCTACTTCCTATTTATAAACCACTCATATTTTTAAACCTGCTCACCCCTTGTAAAAGGTTTGAGTCATAAAAAATGCAAAGCACAATAAGTACTGATGTGGTGCTTTTCATTCCAAGAGCTTTATAGTGATAACTTATACAAGCCACCTCTGTAAAGGTCACATGGATGATGGTACTTATTTAACCGGAACAGTATTGTATCCCTGGCTAGAGGCAGGAGAAGGGGCACCCAAATCTCTAGGGTGCAGTTGGCTGAACCCTCATATCAACACTGTATATTTTCCAAGCCAAATTCTTGAATCTTTTCTCACCATACATAATCATACCCATCCTAAAGACTTAGGGTGAATGTGTCATAAAATAGCCTAAATTCTCACTTCTCTCTGCTTTCTTCTCTCTCCCTTTCCCTCTCCCTCTCCCTCCCCCCCTTCTCTCTCTCTCTCCCCCTGCTGTTGAGTTATGGAGTTTGTTTTGCTATATTTTCACTCTAATTTCATGAGAATGATTTTATTATAACACTGTCTTGGTGGTCATAGATTTGTTTAGCTTTTTGAAGAGAAGGTCTATATTCTGGCTTTGTCAGGGTGTTGCATTGGACTGATCATTTTTGTTTGTTTGTTTGTTTTTAATCTTACCAGTGAGGTTAGAATTAAAAAACAAATACATTGATGCAATTACCAAAACTAGATTTTGATGTGACTCTAACTGGCATTTTCCTTTCTTAAGATGCAGCATGTTGGCTATGTAAAAAAAAGAAGCATTTTTAAGGTACAGAGTTTGGAGGAGAGAGGATTTCTGTTTGTTGCTTTGTAATATCTGATTTTGGTTTTTTTCTTTCTTCAAAGATAAGCTTATCACAAGAAAAGGAGTAAATATGTTGGTCTTAAGAGACAATAGAAAAGCTTTCAAATAATAAGCATAGGTAGGAGCTATGGGATTTTCTTAAGTACAACAATTCATTTTTCATATTCCATATATATTGCTTCATCTCAAGGCTTCCTTTCAGTTTCAGTGAGAGGAAACTGAGGCATTCATTACAATACTTGTGAAGGTCACACCGTAATACATTTCACTCCCCATCATGGACTTGCAAACATCATAGTAAATAAATGCAAATGCGCTAAAGTCAGTAAGTAATAAAGTAGTAATTTCAGAATAATTCTTCCAGAAATTATTTTATTTTTATTTAGTGATTTATCTTAATACTGTAAAGAGGGCTGTGGAACTTAGCTTATCAGATGTATGTAATCTAAGAGTTTTAAAGCTGATTAATCAGTTTTGTCCTTAGAGTTTTGAATTCTAGCTATGCTACTTCCTAGATGCACAAGTTTAAGCGAATGTTTAAACTTTTCTAGATACAATTTTATCATCTGCTAAAAAGAGATGGTTAAAACTTCATAGAACTGTCATGAAGAACAAATAAGAAAGGTATATATTATTTTCTGAATAAGTCCTGACTTAATAGGCTTTTAGTAATTATTTATTATTTCTCTTCAAATAATCTTTAAGACTATGTGTACAGTTAGGACATAGGCACTAAAGAAAAAATTCAAATATTAAACCTAGACATATTATCAGTGGTGATGCATTATTTTTACATATGTGAACATTAGAATTGCTGACATAAAATGCATAAAATTTGAACTGAGCAGTCCATCTAACAATTGATTTGTGTTATCATTAAAAAATACTTCTTTTAGTTCAGGAAAATATTATAGAATGAGTAGGTATTGAGTCATTTAAATAATTTTCTGGAATTGTTATTAAAGCTAGAAAATTATTATTAAGCTAGAAAATTCCAAAGAGTCTTGATTCTAAAGTTTATAATTTAAAAGAAGTAATATTCACTATAAATAGATAATTATGTTTACTTCTAAAGAGTTATGGTATGATTAACTTAAATATTTTGTAGTGAGTATTGATTGATAGGAATGAGAGTAAGATGATGCTCTATATGATAACTGTACATTTAAAATGAGGACTGAATATTCACACTATGCGTAATGGATAGCAGTAACAAGCAGTTGTGATCTATTATTTTATCTTTTAATAAAATATAGAAGTAGTTAAAATGAACTATTATATTTATTATATAAATAGCACTATTATAAAAAAAATAGTGCTATTATAAAAAAATAGTGCTATAAAAATAGCACTATTATATTTAGCTAACATTCTCGGTGTTCCTAATGATACTCATGCTAAAATCTATGAAAATAACATATAATTCAGAAAGACATGATTTTTGCTTTCAATCAACTAATATATATATTTGTTAATTATCTATATTTACATTAGTTAATATACATAGACATAGAAACAGCATACTTCCTGAGTTGAAAATTAAGTCAAGTCCCATAGCAACAGCAACAACAAAAAGAATATATATACATAAATAAGTTGAAACAAAATTTAATTCTTAAAGAACATATTCTATAAAAATAGTTTTCTTTTCAAAGATAAAATCAACTCTCTGAATTCAGTATAACAACTGATTTAATTTAAAAAGTCAAATTTTGGTGATTTATATACTGCCAAGAGCTGATATACTGTACTTTGTACTTTTTAGTCTTATGTTGCATGCGTTATATATGCGTGTGTATATTCTTCAGTATACAAGTGTACATATATATGCACACATGTATATCTGTCTATGCACATACACAAATGGGTGTGTGTACAGAGAGCCACTGTTTTGGTCTATACATTCAGACTGGTTGAAGTAAACTAATCATTGCTCATATCGAGCACTAATAAAAAGTGATTTGAAAGGGGGTTAAAGGAGAAAAGTTTGACTCAGAGTAAAATTTGAACAATGCTGCTCTTTGGTAGCTCTGTGGAAACATGTGGCTTTGTTTCCATGCAGCTTGTACTGAGAGACCCCATCTGGTCAGCAACATTCAAGAACATGCTTTGGAAGTTTTGCTCAAGTTTCATAAATCTTGTCACATATCAGGTTCTTCTCAATATGGCCAAAGTAAATAATCTTCAGCCAGAGTCGTGAAAGATAATTTGTGCCTTCACTGCCAAGCACGTTCTCTCAGCCAGTGGCATGGTTCCCCTTTCATGCCTCAGACCTTTGGTGACTATCATCTATGGATGTTAACAGAAGTTGGATGTGAATGGGTTTCAGAATATACATGAGTCATGAATGAAGATTTAGTTGTTGGGGTGGCAGTCAAAACAACTCTCAGGCAGCTTTTTCTTTTTAATAACTTTAGTATTGATAAATGGAGGGGGCCTAAGGAATTCCAAAAGGAATGTCAATCTCAGGAGGCTGAAAACGCTCATAAATCCTCTTAGCTCTGTTACCCCTGGCTAAACATGATTTGCCTTCATGCTCTAGTTTGATGTGCTTCCTCACCTGCCATTTTCAGCTATTAATCTCATTATGCTTCTCTGTCTTGACACTAAACTACTCAAAATTTAGCAAACACTGCCAAAACTCTAGAAACACAAATTCTTTGTGGTTTTATGTAAAAGCTGTTTTTATCTAGACATTTCCTTTACAAGCATATAAAACTGAGATAGAATTATGACCTTCTCTTGAACTGCTTCAGGGTGCTGATATCCTCTGTTACTTGAACAGGGCCTCTGTTCACACACTGGTTGGGCATTTCAACTGCATCTTTTCCTGATAGTGGGTTTATAATTAGTATTACATATATCCCAGGTAAACTCTTGTCTTTGCTCCAATGGCAGTTTCCCATTACCATCAACAAGCACATGTGTCTTCTTTTGATATTTTGTGTTTCTTGAATTCCTAAGGAGAAAGGTTTACTTGTTCCACATGGCCTAGTCTACTTTGTTTAAACAAAATTCACTCCAGTGCTAAGATACTGAGAGTAAATAAGTCTAATGTAAAAGGTTGTCTCATTCTTAGCAAGAAAAAAAACACATCTGAGATTCTACATACATTCATTTCTTCATTCACTAATTCATTCATTCATTTAACAAATATGAATTACATGCCTATCATACACCAGCATTAATAGATCAATGATTAAGATAGAGTCCCCATTCTCTTAGAGTTCATATTCCATTTGGGAATTACAGACACTAAAAACACACAGAGAAATATATATATATATTTATTTTTTTATAAATAAATATATATATATATTTATTTATTTTTTTATTTTTTTATTTATTTATAGGTGCATATGCTATGGACCGGCCGGCGAGGGTGCAGGCCGTGGATGACCAGAGTTCAGCTGGGCAGGAAAGACACAGGGGCCGGCAATTGGGGAACAGACACACACTCAAGGGGTGATGAATCTGCTGCGATTTATTTGAGATTTTCATGGATATATAGGTGATTACATCGGCATTCTATGAGTATATGCAATTAACATATCAACAGATTGCAGATTTATCTTAGGTGTAACTTAAACATTTTAACTAACAACATAATGTTCCCAAAAGCATCCCAAAACAATCTTTTACTTTGTTATCCCTTCACTGAGACTCCACCAAGGTAAATAGGATTTGCTTTGAAACTTAAACATTTTAACATAAGGTTCTCAAAAGCATTCCAAAACAGTCTTTTGTTATTCCTTCACTGAGACTCCACCAAGGTAAGTAGGATTTGCTTTGACTTTTTTAGGGAAATATTTTGACCGCAGGCTGCTTAGAATTGTTTAGTAAATCAGAGGATGACCTCAACAACTCCCTCGCCTGGGGTCTGGGGGCAGCGCCCTAAAGGTCCCCTGTGAAGGTCAGCTCCCAGAAACACCCCTCCTGTGGGGACAGAGAGCTTCGCCCATGGGTGCTTTCACCCCATGGGTCCCCCATTTCAGGTCAGCTCCCACATGCATATAACATAGTTTCTGAGATTGGTGTGTTGCCATGAGGAAATTAAAATGAGGTCTGGTAACTGAGAAAATGCAATTGAATAACATCTTAGATTCTATATTATAGAATGATTGGGGAAGGTCACTCTGAGAATGTAGCATTTGAGTTGAACCATATAAAAAGGTAAGTGTATGAAGTTGTGTGGACATTATAATTGGAGAGAATAGCAAATGCAAAGGAGTGTGAGGTATTTCAGAAGAAGTGTACAATCACTGTGGCTTTTGCACCTTTAACTCTCTGGATAAGTCTTGAAATTTCCATTAGTTGTGACCTCTGACAGGAAAATTGCAGGCACACTGTACCCATCTGATATAATTTCAAGAATATCAAAGAAAACCTAAATCAAAGCTGACTTTATCTGAGATTTGAGTTAGAAGTAGCCTATTTATCTCACATAGAAAATGATTTATATTTGGGGAAGGGTGGGAGTGGTCTGCTGGTAGCAGTTTTCCTTCCAGTCCTTACCACTCCATCTCATGCCATGCCTTCCTCCACCTCTCTGCTGTCTAGTGATTAACCATTTTATTACAAGTTGGTACCCTCTTCCCATTCATTGCTGTTCTTCATACTTATTTTAAGTATTCTTTACTGATACAAAATGTCTGACTTAATACAATTGGAGAGTTATTTTTTGTTTGGATCTCTCCTATGCTGTTATATTGGCGTTAAGTATGCACTAATCTGTTGACCCACTCTTTCACTAAAGTTGACAAAGAAATGTAATTTTTTATAATTAACATTGCTTTATTTATCTAGTCATTGGGACCAAGAGAATTTCAACCCCTTAGGCTACAAGGAGAAGGCTGAACATATTGTGGTCTTGGCCTTCATGGCATCCGCTGTGTACAAGAGACAGGCATGCAGACAGTGATTCCACAATAGCATGAAAAGGCATGTATGACGTTGTAGGCTGCCAACGTCAAGGTGTTAACCCTGGAAAAACGGCAAGACTGGTTAGAGAGCAGAAGTTACAGAGCTGCTAAGTAGTTGTCTAGACTCCAGCCCCTCAGACGTTTATTTTTAGTAATGGCTCACTACCAGTAGCATAGTATCAATTCCAAGCCAACTTTGCAAGCTTCTCTGAAGACACTGCATTCTTGGGTGTTTACCTTAAATTCCTAGTCCGTAGCTTAATTGCTGTCCCACTTTTCTTGAACAAACACTGACTGCAGTTATTCAATTATTATTTTCAACACAAATGATAACAATACTTTATAATTCCACTGACCTTCAACATGAAACCTGGTGACAAAGTATGACGCAAATTGATGTTGCAAGTTTTATCTTTGCTTTCTGACTAAACATTCAAGGACAGGTGAGGAAAGACTCTTCAAGATTTGGTTGATGTTTATGATGGGAAGCTGAAACATGGATGCTGAAAGGCAATTAGAAAAGGTTTCTACAGGCCCATGTGGAAAAAACCTAGGAATTTAAATTCTTCTCACTCAATACTTGTTTTCACCTGAGGGGTTCACTTGAAAAATAAGCAAAGATTTCATCTGGTGCAAGCCTTGTTCATAGTCTCTAAACATCACAATGTTGAGAATTTTGAACCAGGAGATAAAAAGATAAAAATAATGATTATCTATCTATCTATCTATCTATCTATCTATCTATCTATCTATCTATCTATCTATCTATCTATCTATCTATCTATCTATCATCTATCTATCTCTATGTAGTTATATATCTCTATATAGATATAAATATATAGATATAATCTATAATTATATTAGTTCACAAAATAAGAAAATGAGAACAAAAGTCTTTTGTGACATTTTCCCCAAAACAATGTTATTTATTTACCATGCTATTAGCTTGTTTAAGTAGTGAATTACAAAACTGATTCATGATGTAAATGCAGTCCCAGAAAGTAAACATAACAGAGTATTGTAAAACATAGGATTAAAAAAATTTTTTTGAATTTTTTTTCATCCAAGAATTCTAATTAACTAAGAATGTATCTTTCAGCAGGGGAAGGTAGGAGTAGGTGGGATAGATTTATCTATAGAATGCTTATGAAAACACTATTAGAAAATAGGAAAATAATGAACATCTACATGATCAAAAAAGAGTATCAGTTAATAACTTTTCACAAAATAAAAACTATGCAAAAATTTGGCAAATTATCATGAAAACATATTCATGGTATATTTTAAAGAAAAATTGAATAGAAAATATCATGCATGGTAACCATACAAAACTGTTACTTTTTGTTCAAAATTAACTGAATATAAGTAACTTATTCAACTACAATATATACCCAGCATTGTAAGTAATAATAATAAACCATGCTGAAACTATATGTTTATGTGTATATTGAGAATGAAAACTTTGTTAAAGTTTACAATAAATGTCATCACAATAATAGACTTATTCTGATTATTGATATGTGTTGTAAGTTCTGTGATAGTTTTTTTTTCTTACATTTTCAGACTTTAAAAATAGCAGTCTTCTCCTAAAACATAGTAATAACACTGGTTTACAATACTTCATATAAATCTGAAGAATAACCTTTCAGTTTTCTGTCACCACACCAGACCCACCATTAAGGGAACTTTGTCCTCTAGCACAGTTCATTGGACCACCGAACAGTTTGCTCTCCCTCTTCCCCTCCAGTAACCTGAATTCTACAGTCAGATTTTTAGAGTTTGTTGTTGGTTTGTTTTTGTGTCAGTCTTTGTTTTGTTTTGTTTCTCTTTGTGGTCCACATAAGTGATACCATATAACATCTGTCTTTCTCTTTCTGACTTAGTTTGTTTAGCGTTATCTCTTCAGTTTAATCCATGTCACAAATGGTGGGCGTTTGTCTTTTTTATAGTATGTACATAAACCATATCTTCATAATCTGTCCTTAGATGCAAACTTTTGTTTATTTAATCTGTCCTTTGATGAAAGTGGGCTGTTGATTTTCCCTTCTACTATTTTGTTGAGATCAATGTCAGATTTCAGATTTGTTACTAGGTGCCTTATAGATTTTAATACTCCTTCATTTGGTTCCTAGCTGTGGTAAATGTTATGTCTTCTTGATGTATTGATTCTTTAATCAGTTATATAATGTCCATCCCTATCCAATTTGATTTTTGTCTTTTTCCTTCAGACTGACTTTGCTTAGCACAGTTCCCCATAACATGTTGCTGCAAATGGCAAGCATTTATATTTTTGATAGTTGAATAGTATTCCATTATGTGTATATGCCACATATTCTTGATTCATTCATTTGTATTTGAGAACTTTGGGTAATTTTTCCATAGCCTGGGTATTACAAGCAGTGTTGCAATGAACATAGGAGTGCAAGTTTCTTTTTGAATTAGTGTTTTTGTATTCTTTGGAAATTATTGCTGGAATATATGGAGTTTTGAGAAAAATTCTTACTTCCATAAGACAAATGTAATGCCAACCAATACTGTAATAGGGATCTTCTTTCTTCATATCCTGATCAACATTTACTGTTTCTGATCTTTTTGATATGAACTATTCCCATATGAGGTGATATCTTACTGTAGTTTTACTTACATTTCCTGTAATAAGTGGTGATGAATATTTTTTTCATGTGCCTGTTGTCCATCTGTATGCCTTTTTTGGCATACAGAAAAAAGTGCCTATTTAGTTCTATATTCCTGGACTCTCCTTTTCTATTCCATTTGTCTATGTGTCTGTTTTTGTTCCAAAATCACACTGTTTTGATTATTATAGTTTTGTAGTGTAGCTTTATGTCTGTAGATGTGGTACCATTGTTCTTTCTCTTTTTTTTGTCAGAATTGCTTAGTCTATTTAGGATCATTTGTGGTTCCACAGGAATTTCATTACTGTCTGTTCTATTTCTTGAAGAATGTCACTGAATCTTTTTCAGGGATTGCATTGAATCTGTATATTGCTTTGGAGAGTATGGCCATTTTGACACCGATTTTTTTCCAGTACATAAGCAGGGAATACCTTTCCATATCTTTATGTCATCTTCTTCTTTTAAGAATGTCTTAGAGTTTTCTTTATATAGGTCCTTCACCCTCCGATGCTAACTTTCCTCTTAGGTATTTTTTTTTCTGCTGTGATTGTAAGTGGGATAATTTTCTTAATATATTGATTGTTGGACACGTTGGTATATAGGAATAAAACTAGTTTTTGTGTATTGACTTTCTAGTCTGCTACTTTGATGAACTGATTTATTGCTTCAATATCTTTTTAAGTGGCATGTTTATACTTCTCTGTGAAAATTGCCATGCCATCTTCAAATAATGATAACTTTACTTCTTTCAAATCTGGATTCCTTTTATATCCCTTTCTTATTTAACTGCTCTATCTAGCTATGAAAGTGGACATTATAAACAGTAGTTAAGAAACTGCAAGGGATTCGTGGAAAAGCTGTCAGTTTTCACCACTGAGATTGATCCTAGCTGAAGTTACGCTATATTTGAGATATGGTCTATCTACTCCAGGTTTAGGGAGTTTTATTCAGATATCCATGCTAAATCTTATAAAATGTTTTCTCAGCCTTTCTAAATATGATCATACCCATTTAATTTCATTTTATCTTTTACTATTTTTTTCCTTTTATATATTTACAAGCATGTAAGTGATGTTGATTGATGTCTGGATGCTGACCTATTATTTTGTCCTTGGTATAAATTCCACTTTGTCATTGTGTATAATCCTTTTAATAGACTGTTGTGCTTGTTTTGCTAAAATTTTGTTAAGGATTTTTGAGTCTATGTTTATTAGGGAAATTAATGTGTAGGCTTTTTTGTATGTTGTCTTTATCTGGTTTTGTTATTAGAGAAATGTTGACCTCATGAAATGTATTTGGAAGCATTTCCTTTTTCTCAATATTTTGAAGGAGTTTGAGTAGGATAGGCTCTAACTCATCTTATAAACACATTGGTAAGTTTTATGTCTTCTTAACATATTTTTCCTTCAATATTTGATAGTGGTCATTCCTATTTCTTGTTATCTTTTTTTAGCTGAGAATCTATCTTATCTGAAATTTAATGCCTCTGCTTTCCCTTTATTATCATTCACTTGCAAGACTGTTTTCCAACCCTTTATTCTGAGCCTCTCTTTATTTTTAAAGTTCACATGCATTTCCTGGAGGCAACAGAATGTTGGGTTTTGTTTCCAAATCCAGTTAGACTATCTATACCTTTAAATCCATGAGTTCAGTCCATTTACATTTAGAGTAATGATAAAATCTGTTGTTACTTTTTTGTCCTTAATTTAATGGTTTTATTTCACTATTCAGTTATTTATGAATATTCCTATGTGTGCTTTTTAAAAAAGATAGGTAGAAAAATATAAACCAAAGAACTACCATTTCTTTATAAGATAAAATATTTGACTTGTACAGCATGCTCTCACAGAATATACTTTGTTGTGTTTGATGTGAAAATGTAATTTTTCTTTTTCTTTTTTATTCAATAGGTCCTTCTAACATTTTTTTTTTTTTTTTTTGCGTCTGGCACATATAGTCAAATCATTTGAAAGAAATTTCACATTAGTTTTTGTGTAATTATTTTTTTTCCAAATTTAAGTGTTTCTGACCTTAAATTTCCACACATTTCCTAACTTAATTAACAAAGGAGATATTTTATGTAATACCTATTTTTTCTAGAAAAAAATTTTAAAGAACTCATTTTCTATTATTAAAATCATTTTTCTATCACCATATATCCCCTGTTGAAATTAAAATCAACATTAGAATTATAAGAAATTTTATAAATTATATAAATTTGTTTTATATAATTTTATAAATTATATAAATTTTATAAATTGTAGAGCTAATGTATATTAACATGAATGAAATGCTTTGTTCCAATATTACAAGTGATTACTTGTTGATAAATACATTCTTTGATCATTGTTCACACTGCCAAAAATCTAAACATTACTATGCTATTTGAATAGGTCTAGTCAGAAATCACATGAATAGCAAGATCTAATGAGAGATACATATAAAATAATGGCATAGTTAACTAATATACATTTAAAGTTCCCTTTTTAATTTGGGATTTGCTTAACAATATGTACTCAACATGGTCCAAGGAACATAACTTCAATCAAGTGGTAAAATTAATTTATATTAAGTTTAATTTAGAATAAGCAAAACTAACATTATGTTTAGAAGCAGTGTCATGAGGTAAATTTATGCTAACATATCTCAGCACTGAGTTCTCATCTATTTAGCAAACTTGTCTGAAACTTTAGAATCTTTGAATGGCAGATTATTATGTAGACTTAAATATTTAGGAGCATGTTTGCATTATTTTGATGGCAGTTTTTAAACTTGTTAGCCTCTGTCATTTCCTATGGATAAGAATATATATGTGTATATAACAATATATATATAAACACATGCATATATGCACATTCACATTGTGTACAAATCTTTGATTATTGAAAGGTCAATTCAGCGGAACATTTATTCAAAAATAAAATAAATCACTAAACTATAATATATTAACCTAACATAGTAGCAATAAATGTTTAATAATAAGTTTATTCATTTTTTAGGAAGATTTATTCCTCATGTAGAATCTAGAAAAATATAACTTATAAACGTAGTAGGGATTTTGCATATGAAGATATTCTAGCACTGAAATCCAAAGAACCTGAGAAGGTAACAGATCTGTGAATTTAATGAGTGATGTATTTTGATATTATAATAGAATGTACATATCTGGAAGAAAAAGGTAAAATATGAATAGCTAACTGTTACCTACTGACTTCACACCATCTCTTTCATTTCACTATTTATTGTAAAGCCTGCAATTAGTCTACTGATAATCTAAGGTTCTATGGTGTTAAATAAAATGAAATCACAATGTAAGAAGGAACACGTTGGCTGTTAGAATATCTGTTTAATGTTGCTGTTATTATAGTTACCAATTCAGAATAATCACCTTCTGTTTCATATTGTTGAAATAATTTTTGAAAATAAATCAGCTTAATTTCTTGACTTATTGAGAGAATATAAATTAATTTACATCAAATATTAAGACTTACACTGAAACTATTTACCAGATGCCCCAATATTAGACTTTAGACTGATACTTTACTTACAAATCATTCAGTAATTATGTTAAGAATGAATTATTTGATATTGTTTATCCATATAAATTTAATGCAAAAAAAAGACAATTGTGATTCTTGTTAGTAGATTGCTGGTGAAATTTATTTTAAGGTAATTAATTTTAAATCATCCTTACTGAAAAGAGAATTTTTTTTATAACATTTCATATAGGATCACAATGTCTGTCAATTCACTATGATACCTGTGAAATAAGAGATTTAGATGAAAATTTCAGGACTCATGAACAATTTGTAATTGTAAGCATAATTAATATTTTTTATTGTGACTGATAACCAAACTCACAAACTCAGTTAATAATAAACTTGGCATGAAATATGTATTAATATAGTTGATTGCATGTAAGCCAATGATGTTAGTTGATGTTATTAGTTAGTTGATGAAACTCTTGTTGAATTTCATTTTTTTTCTGTTGAAATGATATAATCTTTGGGATAGAAGATGAATAAAAGGGGAATTCCCCTTAATAATGTGTAGCATTCTAAACTGCTAATAGGTCATTCTTTTATATGGCACTTGAATGCCTACCTTTGGGAAATCCCAAATGATTTCAATTAAAGTGGCCATTATGGAAGTCAATAATTATGATAGCATTTCAGAGGCAATTCTTTTGTAATATGATATAAATGATGAAAAGATATCTTAAAGCCTAAGGGACTTCGAGAGTGACAAAAAATGGGCAGCGTATTAATAAATGCAGCATATTAATAAATAGAAGGACATATTTGAAACATGTCTGTTTCACTGTGGCCTCATCAAAAGCCCCTTAACTTGATGATTCCAGGGCAGGTGTGAGTTTAAGTGTTGGAAACTAGGCACTGTTATGAGACAAAATCAGTACCATTGAACAAAATTTGCTTTAATCAGAGAAATTAAATACTCATTGTCTTATGGAAGCAGAAATTAATGTGACTTTTTTTTTTTTTTTTTTTTTTTTGAGACTAGGTCTCGCTATTTTTGCCCGTGGAACCGCAGGCTCTCGTTGCCTGGGGTACCACAGACTCAAGCAATCCCCAGCCTCAGCTTCCCAGGTAGCTGGGATTACAGGCGAGTGCCACCATGCCTAGCTATTTTTTTTGGAACTAGGTCTCGCTATGGGCCCCAGGCGGGACTCCAACCGCAATCCCTAGCACCAGCCGCTTCATAGGTTGAAGCTACAGGCACGAGCCACCATGCCCGGCTAATGTGGCCAAATTTGTTGAGATGTACCGGGAAAAAATTCATACATCTAGCTCAAGACCCTTGAATGAAATCTTTTCTCTCCCCTCACATCTTCCTTGCACTGGTTTCAAAATTTCCTTGATATGGATTCAATGCTAATTAACAGTGCTGTCTAGGTCTACCTTTTTTTTTAACTCATAAAATGTATTTATAGTTGGTAACAGATTATTGATAGTATTCCTATCACTGAATTACATGGTGCTGATTAAACATTTCACTATTTTTATTTCCATTTTCTACTTGACATAGAACACGACATATGTCTACCAAATTATATCCATTCCCAGCTGGCTCATTACAGCATACTAGAGGTTTAAACAGAGCTATATGGACAAACAGAAGAAATAAAGACAATCAAATGTAGAAAAGGAGATATTAAAATACCACTATTTGTAGATGATGATATAAAAACAAATGAATATAGCAAATTTTCAGGTCACAAAAATCAACATTCAAAGCTCCGTAGCTTTTTTACATACAAACAACAAAAAAGAAGCAAAGTGAATTTATGAAATAACTCCGTTTATATGCTTCAAATAGAAGTAAATGCCCCAGAGTCAACCTAATGACATAAAAACTTTATATGAGAACTACAGGATACCATTGATAGCATCAAGTTGCTTACAAGACTGTAGATAGCAACATAAGGAAAGGAAGGATATCCTGTTCAAGAATGAAGTGAATTAACTTTATCAAAATGACTATCCTTCCTAAAGTGACATAAATTTAATAAACCTCCATCAAAATTCATCAATACTTTTCAAAGAACCTGAAGAAAGTATTCAAATTTACATGGACCCCAAAAAAGCCTCTTAGAGCAAAGCAGCCCTGATAATAAAGGAGAGAAATGGAGGTAACTTGTTACCTGACTTCACATTTTACTATAGAGCAATAGTACTTAACAACAATATAGTGCTGTCGTAAGTATAGACAGATAGATTGATGGAATAGAATCAAAAGCCCAGAAATAAATCCATAGACATATTAATGCCTAATCTATGATGTAGTAACCATGACCATAAAATAGGGAAAGGACAATTTCTTAATATATGGCTTTGAGAAAATTGAAAAATCACACGTAAAAGAATGAAGTTGGATCATCTACTAACTCCATGGGAAAATAAAATGGGTTCCAAATGGATTAAAGATTTAGACACAAGATCTGTAATAAGAAAATACATAAGAAGTTTGGTGATATGTGCCATGATATCAATAATAAAGATCAATTTTTGCCTCAATCATATGGCAAGGAAATTAAAAACAAAATAAACAATTGAGAATACATGGGACTTCTATACAAGATAAAAGAAAATATAAGCAATTAAAAAGACATCTGTTTGAATGAGAAAGAATACACAATATATAGCTGATAAGGGGTTAAATCTGATATATAAAACAACTCATACAATTCAACAATCAAAACAAACAACCTAATTAATAAGTGCCCAGCAAATATGAGCCAGTTCACCAAACTGGATATTAAAAAGACCAGAAGACATAGAAAAAAAAATCTTCATTGCTTCTATTAAGGGAGATGCAGGTTAAGCTCATAATGAGATCTACCTTCTCATGTCAATGAGAATGCCACATCTTATAAAGATCTCCAACCGAAAGGGCTGGAGCTAATGTTGAAAATAAAGGAAACCTACTACATGATTGATGGGAATATAAACTGATAAATCATTATGGAAAGCAATCTGGATTTACCTTAAAAAACTAAAAATGGAAACATTCCAACAATCCCACTCTTGGGTATCTATCCAATAATATGAATTCAAAACTCATATGTTCCACAATGTTCACAGCAGCATGATTTACAATGGCTAAGATGTGGAAACAGCCTTAATGTCCATCAATGGACAACTGGATCAAGAAGTTGTATTATATCCACAATATCATATAGCAACATGAAAAGATGAAATACAATCATTTTAGAAAAGTGGAAAAAAGTTGAGAGAATGATGTGCAGTAAAGTAAGTCATAATGATAAAATCAAGTACTGGATGTTTCTATAGTGGATGACTCAATAATCTAAACACTTCTATAAGCCAATGGACAACAATAAACTTCCTGAGGACTTTGAACTTAAGAGGGAGGGGGAGGGGAAGGAACAAGTTAACATAAGGGGTAGTAAGAGAGGGAAGAAAGAAAGTAATATTGACTAAATATTAAGGGAAAACAATGGGGTATCAATTTAATCCAAACTGCATGATCCAGACAATCAGTTTGTTTCTCAGTCACTGTGCTTTAAACCAGTGTGTGTGTGGGGGGGGGGGGGGGGGGGGGGGGGGGGGGGGGGGGGAGGAGTGTATGAGTGCTTTGTGGGGAAGACATTTTGTCATGTTGAGTCTTAACCTGAGCTGCTGGAACTTCACATAACTTCTTTTCTCTATAAAGAACACATTCACCCTTGTTAAAACAAACACATTAAAAAAATACACACAGAGAAGTCATAAACACTCAGAAGTCATAAATGCACATAAGAGTCATTAAATGGTTTCCTCACAACTCAGTTTTTAAACATTTTATCCCAACTGCCTAAGGAGTCATTATTTTTCTTAATGTGATAGATTACAATGCTGGACCGATTGCCCCCACCCTTGAGTTGTTCTATAAAACACGGGTCCCATGCATCTCAGTTCCCAAAGAGGATCAAATATATATATATATTTTTTGATTTGTGTGGGTTCACACCCATTGAGCTATACTTTGAAAAAAAAATCAAATCAAAATAACACAATTGAAACCATGAAGCTTCACATGATTTCTAACTAAGCTATTATATATCAATTAAGATGTTTTATAAATGGCCTTTTGGTTTACAAAGGTTAGGAAATCTTTGAAAGAATGTTGGCTGAATTTTTGCTCTGTTCCAGGCTGAATATAATCCAGCCTGTCATTGATGTCTTTTTAGTAGTCAGAAGTTCTCTCAATAATAAATGGTTCATTTCCTCTTCTTTGGGTGATTATTTTAAAAATGTACTCATAAGAATAAGACCATCTACCCTGGAAAAAATAATTACATCAAAAAATATAACATCTTAACTGCCTCTTCCCATGATTTTTGATTTACAACAGTTTTTCAACAAATGTTCCTTGAGTGTCTAAGAGATGGTCAGCATTATGTTAGGCAGCAGAGATATCAGGATGTTCAGGGTACCAACTTTCAAAAAGCTTATAGTCCAAGAGCAGACAGATAAGAGCAAAAGAAGTACAGCAGTGAAGAAAACAGAAGACACAGAATACAGTGGTGTCAGAACACAGGAGAGGAGGAGGGAACCTCTATAAGTAGCGATTCTCAAAACAGAGATTCTAGATCCTGGGTTTGAATCCTGCCACTGCAACTTAATAGCATTGTCATTTGAGTAAATAACTTATTTTTGACTGCTAAGGATGAGAGTCCTTAAAAATAAAGAGACTATAATGATATCTTCTTCAGAGTTATTATGAGGAGAAAATTGACAACATCTAATATAAAAAGTGCTTGAGAGAGTGTCTAGAACATAGAGAATTCTCAGTAAATGCAGATTATTACAAATTTGAAATGAAGATTACTTCATCGGGCAATAGGAGTAAGGAACAGCAAATAGTACTAAAGGAATATCAAATAGTACTATCATAGAATATATGGGTAGGGGATCTTTTCCCACAATCTTTTCCCACTAGCCTAGTTACTGAAATTAAAGTAATAATACACTTTGATGGAAACAAATATTTCCAAAGACTACAATCTCTTCTCTATATCTGTTTGTAAATGGCTTGAGGTTTTGATATTAAAGGCATATTGTTGCAGATGTGAGGATATTTCACTAAGTTATTGATAACTTTTGGAATATTATCAGCAGTTACATATGGGAAATTAAAACAATGATTTTGAAACAAAACTAGAAATAAAGATGATGATGATCTGTTTTATAGCATATGCCAAACATGATAGAAATACCCGTAAGTAGAAAAGTCTAACTTTTTATGAAGTGTAGCAATACAATTTCAAAATCCTTACAAAAGTTTCTATTTTTTTTGATCCAGTAATTCTCTTTGAAATTGATTTTAAGTAAACAATCTGAAATGTAGAAAAAAATTAAGTGCAAAACAGAATTTCAAATGAAATAAGTGTTATTTGGACTGATGAAGTCAATTGTGGTCTAAGAGCCTCTTAATTAGGAAAATTCTCACATTAAAACACAAAATGAAGAAAGACAATCCTATCTCTACTGCATATGAAACCATAAAAGAAAGACTAGAAGGAAATAACTCAATTTGTTAACAATGATTCCCTCTGACTAAAGAAAGGTCATCTTTATAATTTTTTTTTTCACACTTTCTATGTTTTTATAAAGAACATACATTGCTTTTAGAATCAGGCAACTAAATAATTAAAAGATTGAAAAAAAGAGGAAAGAAGAGTGCAGTTCTATGCAATTCTTCAATGGAGGAATGTTCAAAGGAAGAATTTTAAGTGAGGTTTCTCTTTAGCCATCCATCTCTATCCATCAAACTGTCATCTGTGGCCTTATACATCCTTTCTTTGCTCTGAGTCATGTAAAATCATTTGCTTTCCCGACAATACATCCACTGTGTGGTGCCATCTTTTTTACATTTACTCATATCCTCATGTACTTGCCTGGGAGACTCTGAAAAATCTGTCCCCTGAGCATAGAATGCCTTTTCCAGTGGAGACTTAAGATAGGGACCAATCACTGGTCAGAATTTTTACTGGGGAAATGTTTTTTTAAAAAAAAATTTTATGGTAGCTGTGTCTCAACTCTTGCTCAATTTGACCACTGAAAATTATGTTGTTGTTTTTTTTTCCTTTTTCCTGCTGTTACTAGTGAGTTCCTTGTCCATATTTGATATATTTTTTTGAGACTATGTCTTGCTATGTTGCCCCAGGTAGTCCCAATCCCACAGACTTAAGTGAGCCCTAGCCTCAGCATCCCAAGGAGCTGAGATTATCCACCACCATGCCCACCACCATGCCCAGCTATTTTATTGAGAGTAGGTCTTGCTATGTTGCCTGGGGTAGTCTCCAACCCACTGACTCAAGTGATTCCTAGTCTTGGCCTCCCTCCCTAGACTGGGATTATTAAATAAGCATGCCACCAATCTGGCCCATATTTGATTTTATGCATAAATGCAAAGATACTGATATTTGGCCTTAGGCCTTCAGGGACTCCATATGCCAACTTTTCATTGTGACCCCACATTGCAACTCTGGTAGAATATGTATTTTCAAACTGTGTGTGTCATGAAGAATAATCACTGAATCACTTGGTTTTGCTTTGCTTGTTGATATATTTTTTAAATTCTAATAAGCCTGTGCTGCTAGAGCCACAGAATAAAGAGAGGTGGTAAGAACAACAAAAATATAAACCTGAAGTGTAACTGAGGTTGCAGAGTAGAAAATACACCTCAGACCTTCAAAACACTTCCAGGCTACAGCTGCATGTAGCCACGAGCACCATGGAGACGTAGTACTTGAGCAACGACTTGCAGAGAGAAATGTTTGTTAGAATAAATCACCCATCAGTTCACACATGTTTTGGATCCTTTCAGTATCTTCTCCTTCTTACTGGTCGCCTTCTTCAACCCAGTTTCTGTCACATTTTGCTTCTTCTTTGCTTTAAGTTCAGTCTCTGATTTTAGGAGCGTTTCTCCCAGCTGGAGTCCATGTAAAACGTTTTTAGCTCAGGATGCTCACTGGCAGCTGGTTGGTCCGGCTGGTTGTGGGGCCTTTCCCCTGTCTCTGTGGTTTTCTTCTCACTGTGGGTTGGGGGTTGTCTCGCTCACACTGAAGGTATCTCTGAACAGAGAATTCTGTTCCCTTGTGGGTGTATCTCTGAGACAGTTTGCCACAACAGTTGCTCTCATGGCCCAGTGTCCTAGGATTCTGAAATGTTCATTTGTTCCAGACCTTTGTTCTTTTTCCCCACCCCCATCTTCATGTGTTTCTGCCTTTGAATTAGTGACTTAGTTGTTCCTGGTGAGGATTGAGTGGATTTGGAGTAAACCAGAGGGGGTGATAACTCCCCAACTCCTTGGTGAGCATGCCTGGCAGTCTCCTCACCCCCACTAATCAAAAAGGGGCTGTAAGGAATGGCAGAGCCTCCAGGAGCAAGGCTGACCTGTCTAAGTGGTGAGATGGATGGAAATGTGGACACAAACCCCCTTAGTACCTAGGTGGTCTGTTAAGACCACCCTGAAATCCTAGGTCCCCTGAAATCCTCCCATCAGTGAAACACATGATGGGGATACCACCTACCTCTTACCCCCCAAATTTGGAGAGGTTACCCACAACAAAGATACACCTGAAAAGCTAAGCACAGGATCCTGTGTTCCAGGAAAGCATGCCTTCATCTGGGAAAAGGACATTGCTCTAGGGAAAAAAAAAAGGAATAATCCAATGGGTTAAAACTTGAGCAACAACTGACAGTGAAAGAGGAGATAGAGTGACCAGAGAGGTGGACAAGGGGAAAGGGAGGGAGGATGAACATTTAATAGGAAAAAAAAAAACTACACATCAGATTTTGAAATCAAATAAACAAGAATGCGAACTCTCAATAGTTCTATTACCCGCACATTGAAATGAAAATACTTTGGGGGTATTAAGCTGAATAAAATATTGAAATAATCTTCGCATTTTTAATGTGGCTATAGGAAATTTTAAATTTATAAGTATTGATTATGTTATAAATGGTATTATATGCTTCTATAAGTTTTCACTCACATTAAAATGAAATGTCCAGATAAAAATTGCTAAAAATACTGAAAAATATATATCTGAGAGATGTTAAAATGCATTATATTTAGCAAGAAATACTACAATCCTGTAAGTTCAGAAGAAAAAGAGATTACCATTGGCAGAATAAGGATAGACCTAGAACATAGTGTCTAGGAATTCACCATGGTCCTTCAACTTAATGGCCCAATTGACTCGTGTTGTTTGATCTTGGTTCCTCCAGTTATGTTTTAGTCTGATTCCAAACTTTTTAAACATTAATTCAACGTCTTGGACTTCTATTCTACACTATGATGCTGTCTGTCTGACTCACTTTTAAATTGAAGTGCATATATAAAAAAATTGAATCACTTCAATGATTTTAAATCACTCTTCAATGTGCAAAGCAATTTAAAATTACTGGAGTGCTTCCAATTTTTATTAGTCCTTGAATTTGGAAGTGATCTAGGCTTTTCTGGGCATGTGCAATGCACTGTGACTTAAAATTATTGAGCTCTTATTTCCCCCCCTCCCTTATTTTTAAGAAGCTGATTCCACTTCACAATGGAAACCATCGGGAGGGTATGGCATGGAAATGGTATGAATAACGAAAACACAGGGGAAAATAGCTTCCATTTAATAATGAGAACTATACTTTGTAATTAGATAGTGTCTTGCCCAAGGATCTCTAAGTGCTTCATAAACATTAGCTCATTCATCATGAAGACATCTTATAGGGGAGCATATTTCTAGTGTGGGAGGGCAGTGGTAGGAATGGGTAAAACCATTTAGATTGGTTTCAAACATTGGATTGAGTAATTTGAATTATGTGAGAGCTATGCCTAGGACATTTATTTTTGGTGCTGCTATTTTTTTCTTTTTTGCAAGGAGAAGGAAGTAATGTTACACTGTCTGATCCATTTGCAAATGTCATAAAAATTAACTTGGCAATGCAGAATCTACTAAATAAATTGCTTATCCCAAATAAACTCCAAGAACAAACATAAAGCAATTGGTTTTCTAATTTAATTATTTTGGCTGAACTTAAGGAGAAAAGACCAATTTAACATTTTTTGAAGTTAATTCTTTCCTGTTTAACATATACTTAGTTAACCAAATCTAAAACATTTACCTGTAAAATGATTTATATAAAATTTTTCCAATCATAGATTTTTTTCTCTTTTCTTTTAATATGATAAGTTTTAATCAACATGGGGGTTTCATAAAATTTTTACTGTAGGAATAGCTTAATTCAGAACCAAGAATAGAAAATTCTATTTTGAAATGTAGATGAAGAAACAGTTGTCTGGTTATTCTTCACTTTCGTGCAACAGATTATTGAGGTTAGTTTGCTACCATTAGCTAGGCACTGAAAACAATAGAAAATTTGATAAAATGGAAGCTGAAGTCAACCAGGCTTATTTGGAAAGGAAAATTTCAACTTGGTTTACTACACAGAAAAGGTTTGATATATCTATATCCTGAAGATCTGAGTACTAGTCTCTGTCAAACATTATACACTGTGATGAAAAAAGTCATTCACCTAACAAGATCTAGTCCTTTAGTAATATGTCTGATACAATAATAATGTTACTTATCCAGTAGCATTGACAGAGTCCTTGACAAAGGCTACTTGTTTTCTATGCTATAAATAACCAAACAATAATGACAGTAAGTACTAGAAGGAGAGAAGAGCTGCTTAAAAACCCACTCTTAAGAAAGGCTGGAAGAAATGAAAATCAGGTCAAATGAAGTGCTCTTCATAGATGACAGTTGTTCACAATTGCTTGTCTTAGAAAATACATAAAAAGCACAGTTAGGAATTTGAAGTGTTAACATTAACACAGGTGAAAAACAAAAAAATCTTAGTTTGTTTTTCCAAACATACAGTGGCAAGGTCTTGTAGAAATCCATGACCACACCATTACATTCACTTGAATAATATTTCAGCGAAGGTGATCTTAGAGCAAAACCTAGCAGGAAATATGGGTGTGTTTGTTGTTTTTTTCTTTTAAATCCCTTTTGAATAGTATGACCTGTAAGCGGAAATAAAATTTACAGTAATGCTGAGAATTAATAGGAATGAGTCTCTTATTTAGAAAATGAGCTAATCAATATGTCAAGCTTATTTTTTTAAATGCTTTAATTTTTTAAAATATACCATGTCCGCTTCAGCTTCCTGTACTTGACTCTGATAATAAAACTTTCAGTATGACTAATGTAGTTTAGCTAAACAAATTAGGAAACTGTACAGTTTATGCTGAGGAGAAAGTTTCCATTAGCCCTTATGTAGCTCTCTGCCTGGTCAACGAGTAATTGGTGCTCAGACCAGGCAAGAGAGGTTTACAGTTTGTGATGGAGAGACAAGAGCAGTGGACCAAGACAGCAGAAGAGGGAAGATTCTGGTTTATCCACTTGGAGATAATGAATAACTTTTAGAAAAGAGAGGAAATGAGCATAGATATATATCCCTTCATTATCTTGGTTACAAAGCTCCTCCATTTTTTCTGTTAAAAGAACATAAGCTTAATATCAGATAAAAGCAGGGGAAGCAATGGAAGGAAACCTGCAGAGTTTATAATACTCTGCCTCTCTATTCTCCCTCTGAGAATAGAAGAGGCTATACTGGTATGCCAGGGGTATATTGAATCCATTTCTGTACACACTTTCCTGATGTTGAATTCTTGACTGTCAATATCTTCAAAGATGAGGCAATTTGGAAACAAGTTCAATGCAAATGTAATTAAAGATAAGGTCACCTTGGATTGGGCCTTTAATACAATATGATGGGTGTTACTGAAAGAAGTATGTCATGCAGAGGTAGACACCAGGGAAGAACATTAGATGGCAGCAGATGCAGAGACTGAAGTAATGTAGCTTTAAGACAATTACCAGTCAACACGACAACCTGGGAAAAACAAAGAATTTACTCGTAGGTTTAGGAGGGCACATAGATTACTACCATTATGATTTTGGACTTTCAACTCCATGGCTGGAAGAGAAGAAGTTTCTGAGCCTCACAGTATGTGGTACTTCATTACCACTGCCCTAATAAATGAATACAGAATATGAGGAGCTAAAGAATTTTCTGGGAGCTTCCTGTTATCAGAAAGGCTGAATATGAGTAGCTGTGACTATGTTAGGCAGAAGACCTAAGTTCTGTAAAACTGGTCAAATCACCAAGCAATCCCACTACTGGGAATGCACCCAAAGGATACAAAAACACTCATTCAAGGCTGGGCATGGTGGCACATGCCTGTAAGTGGCAGCCTAGGAAGCCATGGCCGGGGTCAGGGATCGCAGTTCGAGTCCTGCTGGGGGCACGTAGCAAGACCTCATTTCAAAAAATTATAGCTGGGCATGGTGGCACACACCTGTAATCTCAGCTACCTGGGAAGCTGAGCCTGGGGATTGCTTGAGTCTGTGGTACCCCGGGCAACGTGAGCTTGCAGTTCCATGGGCAAAAATAGCGAGACTTAGTCTCAAAAAAAAAAAAAAAACCACAAAAATACTCATTCATAAGGACACTTGTACTCGCATGCTTATCGCAGCACTATTTACAATAGCCAAGCTATATAAACAACCCACGTGGCCCAAAACTGATGAATGACTGAAAAAGATGTGGTATATGTACACAATAGAATATTACACATTAATCAAAGAAGACAAACTTATGTCATTTGCAGCAACATGGATAGAGCTAGAAGGAATCATCTTAGAGGAAATTAGCCAGAAAGTAAAAGAGAAATAGGGGATGGTTTCACTTATATGAGGGATATAGGGAAAACAAACAAGAAAAATTTTACTGCCAAGAGAACTGAAGCATACAGCAAGGGAGGAGGAGGAGTAGAGTAAAATTCTGGGAGGGGGAGGCCACAAGAGATACAGAAGGTGTACAGGTGATAAGGTGATGGAAGAATATTGGGATAGACAATGATGTAATATATATATATATTACATATATATGTGTGTGTGTGTTTATATATACATATATATATGGAATCCAAAAATAAATACAAAAAACTATTCAAATCAATTTTTCCTCAAAAACTTTTGTTGCTTTTACTGTCCCTTCAAATCCTGTTTTATGAGTCTGTGAGTCACTAACTATAGTAGGTCATGTTTAGAGAAAGACAAGACTGGGAGTGGGGGAATTCAGCTTGAATTCTTACTTATATCCATAGCTAGTGGGCAGATTGGAAGTACGAGGAGGAGGCTGTTTGATGTGGTTGCTTCTTAAAACTCTATCACAGTTTTTTCATATAGGTTCTATCTATCTATCTATCTATCTATCTATCTATCTATCTATCTATCTATCTATCTATCTATCTATCTATCTATCTATCTATCTATCTATCTATCTATCTATCTATCTATCTATCTATCTATCTATCTATCTATGTATCTATCTATCTATGTATCTATCTATCTTTATCATCATCATCATCATCATCTACTTGTCTATCTATATTTCTCTCTCTGTCCTCATCCATCCACACACCTATCTGTATCTGTATTTCTCTCTCTCTCTCTCTTTCTCTCTCTCTCTCTGTCCTCTCCCATCCACACACCTACAATCCTATCTGTCAACAACATTGGTTTAAACCACTGTATCATAAAGAGGTACAGGATTGCAATTTCTTAGCTGTAGGTCAGCACAACACACCCACCACCAAGACACCAAGGGTCCTCTACATAGCTCACTGGATGACCTCCACAGTTTGTGCTCCCCTCTATCTCTCCCTCTCTGGTAACCTTAATTCAGCAGACAGAATTCTAGTATTTCTATATTGGTTTGGTTTTGTCCAATACTTTAGTTCTCTATGTTTCATATACAAGTAAAGCCACCTGATATTTGTCTTCCCCCTTCTGACATACTTCACTTAACATTATTCCCACCCATTCCATCCATGTTGTCTCAAATGGGAAGTTTTATCCTGAGTCTGTGAATGACGCCTGATCATATGCATGCCCTTTCTGTGAGCACATAGTCTTTATCTTCTAAATGCTTCTTGATAGACCATTGTTTACAATGGCAAAGTGTTTCTTCTCTGGTTGTCTCTGGAATGACATCTGTTTTCCACAGAGAAGGAGAAAATCCCAACTAAAGAATATAAAGACATTTTTCTGAGATTCATCAGAAAAACTGTGACTATGAAATTAAAAAATGAAAGTATAATCATTGAAAAGAACTATAAAAACTTATGCTAATCACAGAGCAGAGATTTTCACTAGTTTTTATTTACAACAAAAATTTTAATTACTGAAGAGAATTTTGTGTTTGGAATCCCCAAAGGTATTGCAAATTTGACACAATGCTCTGGTATAAAATAGCAATGTTCCACAGTAACTCAAATTTTATTAGAAAAAAACTAGAGTTCCTCAATATATTGTTTGCTTTTCAAACTTTATCTACCTTTAATGAGTTCATTTATAGCACAGTATTTATTTTGTAGCCTTTTCCAGCTTTTCTTAACGATTGTGAATTTGTTCTCAGTGTCATTTAGTTGTGATTCTGTGCCCTTCAATATGAAATCGGGGAAGAAAGCATCTGCTCTCCTTCCACCCACACACATGTAGACAGATATGGTGTTTCCCAGTGACTTCTGGATGGAAAAAAAAAAATCCAACTTATACACGAATTCCTTGACTGAGACAGGATAAGTGAAGGCCCATTGGTCTGGAAAGCTACATTTTAGAAGAAGACATAGATTAAGGTGTGGTTTCTGTCAAAATTTCTAGATATTGTTTTAAAGTTGAGATTGTGACTATCCTTATAGTTTCTTAGAACAACACAGTAGTTGAGATATAAATTGGTAGTAAGCTGGAGATTTGGTAAATTTCAGAAAGGAAGCCAGCCTGCCAGCAAGTGCAGCTAACCTCAACACTGACCATTGTAGCTTAAATGACACGTGACTCAGCTGCTTCTACCACATTTAGAGGGAAACATTGTATCTGAAAAGTTATTACTTGCTCAATAATATTCACTCAGTAAATTAACTTGGAACTTTATCCATATTTTTGATTGCTACATTTCTTCTTTTTTAATAGTTTTTCTCATCTAATAGACTTTGAAAATATCTGAAGTCCTGTTAATTATAAGTGCAATTTCCCCCAAATACAAAAACTGAGAAGTACAATCAATTTCTGTAACTTCTCGCTGAATAGATAGAACACCTACTTGAGAAAGAGAAAGATCGCTTTCACTACTGACGACATAGTCACTAAGTAAATGTCAACTTTTCACTGTTTCTAAAACATTTTCTGGCCGGGCACGGTGGCTCGTTCCTGTAGGTTTCAGCCTATGAAGGGGCTTGGGCTAGGGAATCACAGTTCGAGTCCCACTCGGGGCAACATAGTGAAACCTAGTCCCAAAAAATAGTTGGGTGTGGTGGCGCGTGCCTGTAATCCCAGCTATCAGGGAAGCTAAGGCTGGGGATTGCTTGAGTCCATGGTGCCCCAGGCAATGTGAGCCTGGGGTTCCACAGGCAAAAAATAGCGAGACCTAGTCTCAAAGTAAATAGATAGATAGACTAGATAGATGATAGATAGATAGATGATAGATAGATAGATGATAGATAGATAGATAGATAGATAGATAGATAGATAGATAGATAGATAGATAGATAGATAGATAGATAGATAGATAGATAGATTAGATAAACATTTTCTACTCCCTGTTTTTACATTTGACCCTTTCTTATATTTTACTAAAGTTTCATCCTCCTAAGATTATAACATTTCATTGAACCACCCTGTCCACGTGGTTTAAATCACCCTATGTTTTATGAAATGGAAATGAGATTTTATTTCTTGCTGTTTTTGAAATAGCTCACTGAAGCCCTAAATTGAAGACACTTACCATTGTTTTTGCACTTGATGCACAACACTATTTTTATTGGTAATAATAAACACATCTGGTTAAGTTCTTTCTTCTCACTTCCACTGAGAAAACTAGGAGTTTTCCTCTTTTGAAATTCTGATGCTGTAATAGTACACATTACACCAAGAAATGAGAGAAAAGTAGAAGTAACTGATTAATCTTTAAAACCTAAAATAAGTGTGGATAAAAATTATGTTTTTCATCTTAATTAACTTTTAAAAAAATGTAGTATTGATTTTTTCCCACCTATATAACCTAAACTGTCTATATTATCAGAGTTTTTCTAGAATGTAGATAAATACAATGAACTAAAACTATAAAGAAACTACTATTTATATTTTATACTTATCTTATTTCTATTTATTGTATATTACTTTATATTTCTATTTGTGTATTAAGTTATAATACTAACACTAGAGAAAAAGTTTTCAATGGTACTTTCAGATACCTGAAATCTGCAGCTATTGTGGCTTCTGGCACATTATATAGTTAAGTGGGTGCAGTTATTCAATGGTTCTGATGCCAATGGCAAAAGCACCTGGCAAATCAGTGGCAGCAAATAAATCTTGGAAAAAAGAAACTCTTAGAGTAGGACTGATATGAAAATGATAAGAAACTCAGAATAACTACTCCATTGGAACAATCACCAAAGGAAAAACAGCTGTTATGTAGTTGTAAAATATATTGTTTAAGAGTAAGCATTTTGCATACATGAAACAATTAAAATAATAATTGATAATTTTTGCATTATCTAGCAACCTGATAATATGTAGTGTAAAGTTTGTTAATATATTTGGTATATAAAGTTTGATACTTTATTAACAAATATTTGAAAATATACTTGCACTAAAAACATGTTACTATAGCAAGTGATCTGTGTAAGGAAACAGAAAACTAAAGAAACTGCAGCTATCCCATAAAAAAAATTTTTATCACTAATTTTTTAATTAGTTAAGTTAATGAGGGCTTAGCCACTTCCCACAGAGTTGTTGGGCAGGTACACAATCTAGAATACTCAGGAATCATTCATTGAATAATAGTCAAATTTCTCATTGATGTGACTACTATTTAAGTGAAACATGAAGTTTCTCAGAGGTCCCGTTTCACATTTCCACATAGAGAAATGAGGAAAACATACTTTGGAGGGAAAATTATATTCCTCAGGTCTCTTTCAAAAGCAATTTCTCAAGGGACAATAAATTAACCATGGTTTATTCTCTGGTGAATTTCAGAAGTTTCTTCCTGGAGCTCTGAAATAGTAAAGAAATTTAACAATTCATTTTTGAAATTACATCAACCCAATGTTTTTCAGATGTTGAAATGAGATTTCAGTGATTCTTCCATTGTATAATTACTACAAGCAATTGCTCTAGTGCTTTTTATACACTATAAATGGGAATGCATTATAATTGTAACAATTGAGTTTTCAAAGCTATAAAGGCCAATTTTATATTTAAAATCGAATAATGTATTTCTGGTATACAGCATGCTGCATTGCTTTTGCTGTCCCAGAAAATTTTATGGGACCAAGACATAATCTTTCACTCTTTCTCAAGAATCAGTGTTGTTTTGTTTTTGAGGTGTGACATTAATTTAATTAATTAATTTTTAAAGAATATTTGTAATGTGACATTAACTAACCTAACAAAACAAAATGCGATAAACTTTTCCCCTAGATTCATTGAAAAAGTTCCTTGAATAGAATAATTCACTTTGGACTTTGTGCCAGGATCTTTACTCAGTTCTTTCACATATAGCTTATAAACACCAATAGAAACCTAAAACTGCTGACATTGCCAACACTTCCAGAAATTATCTTAATTAAGACATACAGTACCAAGAAGGGTTAATTTTATTTGAAAGTAAAAGCTTTCATGCCACTAGCAAGAATACGCTGTGTATACTGCTGGGTCAGCACTATAATTAAGAAAATTGCCTCTAGCATGCTTGTTTGGTATTGCTATTACCATCTTTTTTTCCCCTTTAACAAGAGTAAACTACTTAGAGATGTTCCCACTTATTCTTCTCGCTCCCACTAACCCCTGATCCCACCAAGATCATGCTGGTATAGGACTTAAATGACTAAACGAGTTACTTTATCATCAGTTTGCCCTAAAGTCTTTTACATATTTTTCTTGACCTCTAACCCACAGACCATTATTTTGACAACTATCAATAATGTTGTGTCCTGAGTAATCACACATGGACTAAGATGGATTGTGAAAGAGCTGAGGAGTTGAAAGAAACGGACACCCACTTTCATCTTTCTCTTGATTAAATCGAGACCATCCAAACAGTTGCAGTATCCTGTGGCAGTAGCAAGGATTTTAGTGAAATTCTTCATTCAAAAATAGGGGGAAATAATCCAACTATAAAACAAATAGATCACATAGCTTAAATATTGAAGACTCTATAAATTTGATAAATTATGACTATCCAAGTATGAAATTAGATGAATCAATATGTGGTTAGAACAAAAATATGCCACAGTATTTCACTGAAAGAGATCTTTGCTGGTAAATTTAGCAAAGAGAATCCCAATGTCTGGAGATGAAATACAATGACATAGTTAGCTACAGAGTTTTGTCATGCATTTTTAAAGTGTAGGCGCCCATCTGAAAGGCCATCTTGGTCTTTTGTGATCATTTATATGGAACATGATGGTTTGTGGTTGCTCTATAATTGTGAAGTCATTACCAGCTTTGGACCCACATAGTTGAATGGCTTTCTCTGTCAGGAAATGACTATAACTGAATTCACTGACTTAATTTACACTATAGGAAAGTCTCCTGTAAACATTGTGATAATAACACCCTAAGACCCCAGTAAGCTACAAATATGATAAAGAAGTTGACCTGTATGCTACATGTTGATAAGGTGAAAATGCTTGCCAACTGCAATGCCTATAGTGGTTAAGAGTGAAATTAATGGGGAAGGATGTATGGTATTGATAAGAAACTGTAGCTAAAATTAGAATATTTGCTTTTACTCAGAAATGTTGTCAGAAATATTTGCTTTTACTCAGAAATGCCGTAAAACAAATTAAGAATAATTATCTTGGGATTGGAAGCAGGAGGAAGAAAACAAAATACCACATACCATAATCAGAGAATGAGATCTGTGAGGTCAACTGCTTCTAGATGAAATTATTTTTCTAACATTTTTATGTCTAAAAATGTAATTACTTCCAATTCCTCCTATAATTCAACTACATACATGAAAATGAAAATTGTTTGTGGATTTTTGTAGAATCACTGTCTAAGGAGTTTTTTAAAACTCACAGATAAGTGATGATGAGCATTTTTTCATGTGCATGCTAGTCATCTTAATATCTTCTTTAGAAATGTGTGTTTTTAAAACTTTTGCCCATTTGATTGGGATATTTGCTTTCTTGTGTCAAGTAGTATGAGTTGTTTATGGATCTTGGATACTAGTCCCTTATCAGATACAGAATGTACAAATGTTTTCTCTCATTTGGTAGGGTCTTTTCATTTATCTGTTCCTATTTCCTAACATCCTGAATAATGGAGAAAATATTCTCTTAAGATAGCATCTACTTACTCAATTACTTTATATTTCTAAAGCACACCTCTTGAAAATATACTTTAAATTTGAAATATATGAGTTAATTTAAAATTTGTATCTATTTACTGATTCTTAAGAGAAAACTGCTAAACAAGAAAGTCCCAGTGGCACTCCCTCTCATATTTTCAGTCTTCACCAGTTATCAACTGTGGAGAGGCATTACCTTACAAAGGGCTTACATTTCCCCCCTGTTCATGACAGTAACTTTTCATATTTCACATAACTAAGTATTTTTTGCTCAACCAGCCTTGACAATTCCCATGCTCAGAATTCTGGATTGTTACTATGGTTTATCAAAAAGTCTGGGATGGTCTCACATATATGAGGGATATAGGAAAAACAAACAAGCATATGGACAAGAAAAATATAAAACTGCCAACAGAATTGAAGCACAGAGCAAGAGAAGGGGAGGAGGGTGGAAATGGTGGAGGGGGAGGGCACAAGAGATAAAGAAGGTTCACAGTTGATAAGGTGAGGGGAGAATCCTGGGGTAGACAATGATGTCATTTATATACATGTATGTACATATATATAGATGATATATATGTATGCAATCAATGAATCAATAAATTGAAAAAAAGAGCTTGCTCTTGATAAGAAAAAAGAGTGATTTTAACTACTATTCTTTGTCAAGTGAAGATATGTATAACTATGTTAATATGCTTATTTTTCTTTCAGAGGCTGCTAGCTGAGTTGTCTTTAGCAAAATATAGAAATTCAGCTTTGTGGTTTGTAAAACTGAGCGATATGATATAGTTCTTATTGACCTTTTCTGTTTTACGTAACAGCAATTTCAACCTATTCAATGTTCTCTTCTAGACATTCACTTAAACAATATACTTTGATTGAGCACTCACATGTACTATTTCTATAGACTTAAGAGAGAAGATGTTTGTTTAGAAAAAAGAGTCTGTGTATATTAGGCACTTTAGGAGACACTTGAAAGAAAAGGTAAGCCTATGACAAAAACTTAAGAATGAATTTTTCAATATATGAATGTTTCTGTACAATAAGACCAAGGTAGAAAAGTAAAGATTTAAATAAGAAAAACTTTAAAAGAGCAAATATACAGATTAAAACAGCTCGTATCCTTTCAACTTTGTTGCTTTTGCCAAACACTCAGAAAACAGAATTTATGAGAAAGATTTTTGAGAACTAAGGCTATTTTGTGAAGAGTAGTCTGATGATGATATATTTCAAAAATTCTGATTAACCCAAGATTTCTAAACTCTTAAAGAATGAAACTTAAATACTGTCTGTGTTAATTTGCTTGAGCTGCGAAGGTACCTCAGAGTAGGTAGACTAAACAACAGGAATAATTTTTTTTCAGAATTCTGGAAACTAGAAGGCCAGGGTTAAAGTACTAACAAAGTTAGTCCATCTAAGTCTTTTCTTCTTAAGTTGTAGCTAGCTGCCTTCATGTTTTCATGTTTTCTATTTGTTTTTTTGTCCATCTTCCCTCCATTAAAGGACATCAGTCATGTTAAATGGAGGTCTACTGTAATGATCTTTGCTTTAACCTTAAGTTCCTCTTTGAAGACTATCTCCAAATGCAGTCATATTCAATGATACTGGAGTTAGCACTTCAATAAGTGAATTTGAGAGGGCAAGCCACAATTCAGATACAACATGGGTTAAGCTATAATGTGAGTTTTGGAATTGTGTTAGAAGCATACTTCCAAATGTACAGCATTATACGTTGACAATGTTATATACTACATTATGACCTCCATTATGTCTTTTCCCTTTACCACTATACAACTGACCCCCTTAACTTTTTATTGCAAGTACACATAAAATAAGTAAATACTGGAGACTTGATTAACATCTATTCACATTTGAAATCTCTGCAGGATTTTTGCTAATGGTTGTGATGACACACATATACACAAAAATTTGCATCAGCAATCAGAGATGGCATATTTGTTACAACGGCAGAAACTTCTAAGAATTTCTCCAAGATGTACACAACAGTGAAGACAAGGCAGTTCTGACCCCATGTGAAAGCAAACACTTAACAAACAAATGGCCAAGAATAATTTTTATTTATTTATTTATTTATTTATTTATTTGTTTGTTTGTTTGTTTGTTTGTTTGTTTGTTTATTTATTTTTATTTGTTTTATTTTACATCATTATCTACCCCAGAGGTTTTCCCATCACCTATCACCTGTGAACCATTGTCTTAGTCTTTTGTGCCCCTCCCACTCCTGCTTCCCCCTTCCCCCCTTGCACCATGTTTCAATTTTGCTGAGAGTTAGTTTTAAGTTTCTCTTGTCTGTTCATTTGTTTGTTTTCCCTATATCCCTCATATAAGCGAGACCATCTAGTATTTCTCTTTTTCATTCTGACTTATATTTGCTAACATGATTCCTTCTAGTTCCATTCATGTTGCTGAGAATAAGTTTGACTTTTGTGATTGATGAAAAATATTCCACCATGTATATATACCACAACTTTTTGTATCATTTGTCTATTTTGGGGCATTTGGGTTTTTTCCATATCCTGTCTATAAGAATAATTTAAAACTGTCAACAGTACTGAAATATAGAGCAAGGGAGGTGGGTGGATAGAGTTGGGAGAAGGATAGGCACAAGAGATTAAGATGGTTCATGGGTGTTAAGGTGGTGGAAGAATCTTGGGGTAGGCAATGATGTCAAATATATATATATGTACAATCACTTTAAAAATATTTAAAAATGTGGAAAATATTGCAAAACTGACTAAATAAAACAAAAAAAATTATGCCACAGAGTAGCACTGTCAGTTCTTGTAATGTACTCTGTTCTTTATACCTTCTGTTTTATAGTTTTTTAATTTATATCAAATAATATTATTTTTAAAAAGTAAAGAGAAAATTAAAATTCACTTCATAATGAAAATGCATCTTCTTTTAAAGGTGGAATTAATTCTATTTTTTAAAATAAATGTATCAATGTATCAGTCATTGATGTATCTATAACTTTGGAGGTACATTTTCATACCTCCATATGTGTATATGTTTCATTCACTGTCCACAAATACCCCCGTATCAATGATCTATTTTTTTTTATCCTATCCCCACCTTCCTTCCCCACCATTCCTTTTGTTAACCAGCACATTTTCCAGAGTCTAAGATTTATTTTTGCTGTATTTTGCCATTTGTCCTTTTGCTATTTATATTCCACAACTATGTAAAACCATCTAGTATCTGTCTTTCATTTTCTGACTTGTGAAAAGGCATCTTAAAAACTAGATGAGAAAAGTTGCCTATATTAAGAGAAATGCATGCTTATACTAGAAGAATCATGACAGACTGTTCATGGAAAAGAAGATAAAGTAGGGAGACTATCAGTTCTTCTGAGACTTTAGAAAATGCCGAGGTAGTTCATTCACTCTCCTGTAGCCCATGTCTTAGTAAATAAGCAAAAGTTCCAGCTAATGTACTTGAAAATATAAGATTTATATAACTTGAGTTGAGAATAATCTAAACAAAGACTCTCATTTCTTAGCAGAATAGGATCAACTGGTGAATTATTTTTAAATATTGCTTCCCTATCTATCTCAGACCAATCAAATCAAATTCTCAGTGTGAGAACCAGGGCATTATTCTTTTTTTAAAGTTCTGAAAGGGAGGAGTCTAATGTTCAATCAGGATTGAGGACAGTCTAACTCTTAAAAAGTAGCTACTAAAATCGTTGCATACATATATTTTAATGCAACTTTTTTCATAATTATAATTTTTTGCCTTCATTTTCTACAAATAGCAGCTTCTTACAGTGCTATCATCAATCAAGTAGAGTCATAGGAGGATTAAGTAGAACACACAAGTCATATGAGGATTAAGGTGATCACAAGAAGGAAATCAATGAGCTTCTGAAGGCATGTTTTTCTAGCTTTAAACACATTTGCATTCTCCTCTTTGTGCATGATGATCCAGTCATTATCTTTATTTAACTGTACCATGTGTATGTGTACCTCTCCCTCTCATCCCCATAGCACTTTCCAGAAGACTATCTTCTCTGGTTAGCATCAACACCTGGTATACAGCAGATACTTAATACATGTTTTTTGATTAGATAAAGTATAAGTCCCAGATGTTTTCATTATTTACAACATATTCCTTTTAGTTACATGATTCTAGAATTTCTGACCACTATGTTCAGTCTTTCAAACGTGCTCATTTCCCCCCTTTTAAGTATTTGATAACAACCAACTTCTCTGGTTGTACTGAAAACTGTAAATTCAGAAATAGGTTATATTATTTTCCTCAAACAGCCATAAGAATTTGAAAGGTCATCAAAAGAATTTATCGAGGCTCATAGTAAGTCAGGTTGGTTTTCATCTGTTTCAAAATCCTTTTGAATTAATGAGTGCCATGTTATTTATGCATGTCAGACTAGACTATTTGGGGGTCAAAATAACTGTGATAAACAAATACCACATGTTCAGATAAGGGACCCATAGATTATATAGTCTATACTTCCTCAATTATAGAAAATGGTTTCAGCACAGACAAATCCAAGATGTTCTGGATTGACCATAACCATTCTTTCTTGAAACCTTCCATCCCTCAGGATGCCAACTGAAGTTCATATATTGAAATCTCTTGTGGGTTAAGCTAATACCATGAAACTTTACAGATTAAGATATGTCACAAATCCATGTGCCAGGTGGACAATGGATTTTTTTACAGCTACAGTCAATGATCAGAAATTTCAGGAGTGAGGAAGGACATGCTTTCCCTGAAGCATATGCAATCTCTACTTATAAACACTACCTAACCATGACTCAAGCTGCCACAGACGAAAAAGAATAGGCACTGTGATTTTGTTTCTTAAGCCATGGGAATTGTACTTAATCATTGCAAAGAAAAAAGTAAGGCATGAATTTTGAAAGATGCTGTATGACCTGCCTATCCAAACAGCCTATTTTAGCACTAGATTTAAACTCTTTGTCATAGAATGTTTTGTTCTTGACCTATTGCAAATTACTAACTGAGATTTCAGCTTCGGAAAAGCTATTGGGAGAGTAAAAAGCATGTCTGTGCATATATTTTATATACTATGCCACTATTTTGTCAGTTCCTTTTCTCACTCTAGGAATCTTAATGCAACCAAGCTGAAAGAGGTTAAGACGTTAACATTTGAAACCAAACAGTATTTATAAAAATCTTTGTTTTGGTTTTTTCTTCACCAAACAACTCGAGTTATATTGCGAGTGCCTTGGCTGGTATTGAATATCAGTAAAGTCTTCATTACAGCTTGCATATCAATTGAGAAGAGTAAAGACCTAATGCAGTCACATTTCAGGGTATGTACCATATGCATCAGTCACTGCCTGTCTTTCTTTAATAACAGAAAGTTCCAATGATTCTTCATTAAATTCAATTATTTTTTTTTCATGTCACTATTATTTGTTGAAAGATAATGAGGTTTATGCACACCACAGGGTTGTCATATGTATTATTCTGATTCAGGAAACTGCTTGTTACATTTGCGTATACTCCATATCACACTATAAATGAACCCAAATTTCACAACAAAGATCTTTAAGTAATAAATATATATAAAGTGTATATATAATATATTTAAGTGTATATATATTTTAAGTGTATATATAATATTTATTTTAATTAAATACATATTTAAGTGTATGTAATATATATTAAGTGAATATCTAATGTATTTAAATGCATATATAATATATAGTCTAAGTGTATTTGTAATATATGTATTTTAAGTGTATATAGATACATATTACTTAAATATCTTTAAGTAATATATATTTCAAGTAATGTAATCTATATTACTATAGTATATATATTTTTAGATATATTATATGATATATAAATATATTACTTCAAGTAATATAATATATATGTTACTAAAGATCTTTCATATATATTATATTGCTTTAGGTAACATGAAATATGCATGAAAAATACAAAGTAACATGAATATATGACAGATCTTTAATAATATGTATACACTTAAAATATATATTATATATACACATATATATGTGCACAAAGTTTTTGGGTGAATTTTTTATCACAGGAAATTAAAGCAAAAATTTAGAAAATAATAGATTACTATATTTCTTTGAGAGGTCATGTCAAGAAAAATTGATACAAAATGAACAGAAAAAGATGAAATGCTGATTCAGAGTACTTGAAGCTGTTGTCCTCCTTACATCCAAATTTTTTCTAATTCCATAGTTTAGGATATTTTCATCATAACAAAAAGGTTGAACATAGATAAACAAAAAAGGGCTGAATATCTGCAGCTATTTACTTTAAACTACTAGAAGAAAAAAAAAAACCACTTGGATTATTATACTATGTTAATGCATTAAGGAATTTGGGATCTACCTTGGGGTTTTTATATAACTCCTTAGATTTAGATTTTAAAAGCCTAAAACCTATATGAAGAAAAATTGATACTATTTTCATTTAACCATAGCTGTTTCACTTACTTGTAACCACTAACTTGAGAACAAATTCTAAAATACATGTTTTTGGTTGTCATGGAGTACAAATTGGGTTTCCTCTCAGTGCTTTATTCTTAGTTTTCAAAAATAAAGAAAATTTAACATAATTTGTCAGTGAATACCCTTAATCTTACCCATATAGAAGTGTTCTTAAAAGTAGTGAAATGGGCCATCTATTCTTTTATGCATGTAATATCACTAAAGGAGAAAAATGCATGTTCACAGATATTTAATGGTAATTGGGCATAGAGTTGAGGAGAATGATAAAAGACTATTTAAATTAAAGGAGGATTGAGAGTTATTTATTAGCAACTTAAAGTTTCATTATGGATGGATCCATTTTATTGGTAGTAAAATGATACAATTATAATTTAAAATAGTAGGCAGTTGAAACAAACCATCAGTAAGATATTGAGAAAAAACAAACAATAACATTTTTAGATGTAATCAAAATGCGTTAAAATGTGGATAGAAGATAGACAGTGAATTCAGTTGTGAACTACTATTTTAATGTTGCATTTTGCAAATTCAGGACCTTTATCACCAGCAATATATTGATTTCTACTCTAAAATAATTATGAAGTGTTTTGTGAAGAAAAAATAAGAAAGTATTATACAAATATAACACAAACTACAGTATAAATTATAAAGACAGTTTTCAAATGTCTAAAATATATATTATTTTAATGATTGAAAATAAAGATTCTTACATGTGATGAAAACCTTCAAAAACACTATAGGTGCTACCCCTATCTACATATAAAAAACTTATTTTCAGTCTTCTCAGATCTAAATAATGATGTTTCCACACATTTTGTTCACAAGTGAAAAATAAAAATGACCAAGAGTACCATTTCCATGATATTCCTCATGCTATTGAATAGACTTACTTATCAAGTTGATGGAGGCAAAGTATTTTAATTCTCTCCCTCACCCAATGCAAAATAATTTCCTATGATAAAGCAAATTACCATCACAACAGTGTGATCTCTAAGTCATAAAAAAACAGCAGGTCATAATTACTTAAGATGATGAAATTAGTACTGGATCCTCAAAAGTCTTTCCTTATTGACATTTGACACCCCTGAAGACTGTGGAAGTAAAGTTTCTCATCTATCATCAGGCCAAAAGTCTTTATAGCAAATATAGACTAGAATAGGTGATTGAATTCATCATATTCTGCAATACGAATCACTTGAAGATAGGTTCCTCAGTGAATGAGTAGGGCAAGAGATGAAATTCAATCATGAATCTAGAATTTTCATTTTATTCCAACATTTAGATACAATTTGAGCAATTTCTATTTCTCCTCTACCCAAACTTTTCCTTTTGTTTCCATAATCTTCTGGGGTAATGAAAAGGGGGTAGGAGTGGAAAAGGGTAGTCTAGGAACAAAGAAATTATACAATCTAATTTGGTAGAATACCACCAAGTTAGATAAATAATCACACATGTAAACTGTCACGTAATGTTCATCACACATATAAGATGCATGAGAAAAAAATGACAATTCCAAAATCCAAGTGTTTTTTTTATAATTTAACTATTATAATGTTCTCTTATTTGAATTTTACTAAATTTTCTGTAAAATAATAATGAAATCATTTTTTAAAATTCATTTTATTGATTTGTCACAATTGTGAATTAATTGATCCCTCCTGCTCCCTCCATATCCCCCCTCTGTATCCCCCTTCCTCCTCCCTCATATCCCCCCTCTGTATCCCCCTTCAGTCACTCCTCCCATTTTTCTGCAAATTGTTGTTTGGTTAAGTTGATGTTTTGTTGTTGGTTGTTTGGCCTGTTGTTCTCTTCCGATATATGGTAAGTGTGTGTGTGGTTTTTTGTTGTTGTTGTTGTTGTTTTATTTTATTTATTTATTTATTTTACCACGGGACTTTCCCACTTCACTAACATTTGTTAACTATCTTGATCTTTTGTACTCTTCACCTCCCCTGCCTTCTTCCTCCTCCTCTCTCGCTCCATGGTTCAGTCCCATTGGTTGTTTTCATTTTTTATTTGTTTGTTTGATTTTCCCTATATTCCCTCATATAAGTGAGACCATCCTGTACTTCTCTTTCTTTTTGGCTTACTTCTGCTAATATGAGTCTTTCTAGTTCCATCCATGTTGCTGCAAATGACATGTGTTTGTCCTCTTTGATGGATGCGTAGTATATTCCATCGTGTATATGTACCACATTTTTTTAGCCAATCATCCGTTTGGGGGCATTTGGTTTGTTTCCAATTCTTTGCAACTGTAAACAGGGCTGCAATGAACATGTGTGTACATGTGTCCTTTTGAATTAATGTCTTCATATTCTCTGGGTATATTCCTAGTAGTGGGATTGCTGGGTCGAATGGTAAGTACACATTCAATTGTTTGAGGGTCCTCCACACAGTCTTCCATAGTGGCTGGACCAGTTTGCACTCCCACCAGCAGTGTAAGAGAGTTCCTTTTTCTCCACATCCCCGCCAACATTTGTTGTCTGTTTTATTTATGTGGGCCATTCTTACTGGTGTAAGATGGTATCTCAATGTGGTTTTAATTTGCATTTCCCTAATTATTAGTGAAGTGGAACATTTTTTCATGTCTATTAGCCATCTGTATCTCTTCTTTGGTGAAGTGTCTTTTTAGCTCTTCTCCCCATTTTTTGATTGGGCTTTTTGCTTTGTTTTTGTAGAGCTGTGTGAGCTCTCTGTGGATCTTTGTTATCACCCTAGTCACTTGTCTGCAGGGCAAAAATTTTCTCCCAGTCGGTTGGGTTTCTTTTTGTTTTGTTTATTGTCTCTTTTGCTGAACAGAAACTTTTTAGTTTTATATAGTCCCAGCTGTTTATGCTTTCCTTCATTTTTTTGCCGGCCATAGTTGTTTCCCCAAATGGATTTCTGAGGTGAAATTCATTGAAGGGTTTTGCCCAGGTTTTCTTCTATGTATTTTATGGTTGCAGGTCTCACTTCTAGGTCCATTATCCATTTTGAGTTAATTTTTATACAGGGTGTGAGGGTGTTATCCTGGTCCATTTTTTTTATAAGTTTTGATCCAGTTTTCCCAGCACCATTTACTGAAGAGGCTATCCTTGTTCCAGGGTATGTTTTTTGCCCCTTTGTCAAAGATTAATTGACTGTATATGTGTGGTTTTATTTCCGGATATTCAATTCTGATCCATTGGTCTGTTTGTCTGTTTTTGTACCAGTACCATGCTGTTTTAAGTATTATGGCTTTGTAGTA